>OX377621.1:163457739-163740883 GCA_947397865.1 Polietes domitor
ATTTTGATACGGAAAAATATCCTATCATTATTCCGGATATAAAATTCGATGTCCTGCTAAGTATGAAAAGCCGAGATGTCTTTTTGTACAAGGCCTATATGAGTATAGCGATTGTATCGAAGGGAAAAAAGAAGAAAGATGTTTAAGGCAAGCAGAAGTGGAATTAGGGAGCCTGATAATTGAATTTGTTTCAGTTCTATTTACAATGTCCTCAATACAATTTTCATCCAGTTTGACAAAATTACTTGCTTTTGTATATTTTTAATTCATTCCACAAGAAAAAGTTGGTCTATATTTGTTAATCACGTTGTGATCGCCGAAAAACAAAACCTCAAGCTGTCAGAAATAATTGTTGTCCATGTTATTGTTTCGAAAAATAAAAGATTTAAATATTTCAATTAAATTTTATTTGACGTCTAAAATTGTTGACACCATATTTTTTTAGTTCATATGAAAATTATTTTAAATTTAAGTTGTTTTTGACAAAGTAACCAGCTTATTATCTTAATACACTTTCAAGAGGAAAAGGTTTTTAAAAGTTTATTTTCTTTTCTATGAAATATGAAACTCGGCAAAATTAAATTACTTCCGGCCTGAGATAGCCACAACAAGGTAGGCCTTGTAAACGCTAACATTCTTCTGACGCAGTTGAGCTAAGACGTTCAGTTTCATTTGCGGAACATTTGAAGGCAGAGTTGCGAAATTTAAAGTGAAGTTGTCGAGGCAGTAGTCTGTGTCCTAATAAAATAAAAGAAAATAAAAAACGATCAAATCAAAACAAAGTTCTTTATAGAAAATTTCGTCGAAATATTTCTTTATAGAAAATTTCGTCGAAATATTTCTTTATAGAAAATTTCGTCGAAATATTTCTTTATAGAAAATTTCGTCGAAATATTTCTTTATAGAAAATTTCGTCGAAATATTTCTTTATAGAAAATTTCGTCGAAATATTTCTTTATAGAAAATTTCGTCGAAATATTTCTTTATAGAAAATTTCGTCGAAATATTTCTTTATAGAAAATTTCGTCGAAATATTTCTTTATAGAAAATTTCGTCGAAATATTTCTTTATAGAAAATTTCGTCGAAATATTTCTTTATAGAAAATTTCGTCGAAATATTTCTTTATAGAAAATTTCGTCGAAATATTTCTTTATAGAAAATTTCGTCGAAATATTTCTTTATAGAAAATTTCGTCGAAATATTTCTTTATAGAAAATTTCGTCGAAATATTTCTTTATAGAAAATTTCGTCGAAATATTTCTTTATAGAAAATTTCGTCGAAATATTTCTTTATAGAAAATTTCGTCGAAATATTTCTTTATAGAAAATTTCGTCGAAATATTTCTTTATAGAAAATTTCGTCGAAATATTTCTTTATAGAAAATTTCGTCGAAATATTTCTTTATAGAAAATTTCGTCGAAATATTTCTTTATAGAAAATTTCGTCGAAATATTTCTTTATAGAAAATTTCGTCGAAATATTTCTTTATAGAAAATTTCGTCGAAATATTTCATTATAGAAAATTTCGTCGAAATATTTCTTTATAGAAAATTTCGTCGAAATATTTCTTTATAGAAAATTTCGTCGAAATATTTCTTTATAGAAAATTTCGTCGAAATATTTCTTTATAGAAAATTTCGTCGAAATATTTCTTTATAGAAAATTTCGTCGAAATATTTCTTTATAGAAAATTTCGTCGAAATATTTCTTTATAGAAAATTTCGTCGAAATATTTCTTTATAGAAAATTTCGTCGAAATATTTCTTTATAGAAAATTTCGTCGAAATATTTCTTTATAGAAAATTTCGTCGAAATATTTCTTTATAGAAAATTTCGTCGAAATATTTATTTATAGAAAATTTCGTCGAAATATTTCTTTATAGAAAATTTCGTCGAAATATTTCTTTATAGAAAATTTCATCGAAATATTTCTTTATAGAAAATTTCATCGAAATATTTCTTTATAGAAAATTTCGTCGAAATATTTCTTTATAGACAATTTCGCGGAAATTTTATATATTTTTATATAGACAATATATAAATATATATTATTTTCATATAGAAAATTTCGCGGAAATTTTATATATTTTTATATAGAAAATTTCGCGGAAATTTTATATATTTTTATATAGAAAATTTCGCGGAAATTTTATATATTTTTATATAGAAAATTTCACGGAAATTTTATATATTTTTATATAGAAAATTTCACGGAAATTTTATATATTTTTATATAGAAAATTTCACGGAAATTTTATATATTTTTATATAGAAAATTTCACGGAAATTTTATATATTTTTATATAGAAAATTTCACGGAAATTTTATATATTTTTATATAGAAAATTTCACGGAAATTTTATATATTTTTATATAGAAAATTTCACGGAAATTTTATATATTTTTATATAGAAAATTTCACGGAAATTTTATATATTTTTATATAGAAAATTTCACGGAAATTTTATATATTTTTATATAGAAAATTTCACGGAAATTTTATATATTTTTATATAGAAAATTTCACGGAAATTTTATATATTTTTATATAGAAAATTTCACGGAAATTTTATATATTTTTATATAGAAAATTTCACGGAAATTTTATATATTTTTATATAGAAAATTTCACGGAAATTTTATATATTTTTATATAGACAATTTCGCGGACATTTTATATATTTTTATATAGAAAATTTCACGGAAATTTTATATATTTTTATATAGAAAATTTCACGGAAATTTTATATATTTTTATATAGAAAATTTCACGGAAATTTTATATATTTTTATATAGAAAATTTCACGGAAATTTTATATATTTTTATATAGAAAATTTCACGGAAATTTTATATATTTTTATATAGAAAATTTCACGGAAATTTTATATATTTTTATATAGAAAATTTCACGGAAATTTTATATATTTTTATATAGAAAATTTCACGGAAATTTTATATATTTTTATATAGAAAATTTCACGGAAATTTTATATATTTTTATATAGAAAATTTCACGGAAATTTTATATATTTTTATATAGAAAATTTCGCGAAAATTTTATATATATTTATATAGAAAATTTCGCGGAAATTTTATATATTTTTATATAGAAAATTTCGCGGAAATTTTATATATTTTTATATAGCAAATTTCGCGGAAATTTTATATATTTTTATATAGAAAATTTCACGGAAATTTTATATATTTTTATATAGAAAATTTCACGGAAATTTTATATATTTTTATATAGAAAATTTCACGGAAATTTTATATATTTTTATATAGAAAATTTCGCGGAAATTTTATATATTTTTATATAGAAAATTTCGCGAAAATTTTATATATTTTTATATAGAAAATTTCGCGAAAATTTTATATATATTTATATAGAAAATTTCGCGGAAATTTTATATATATTTATATAGAAAATTTCGCGGAAATTTTATATATTTTTATATAGAAAATTTCGCGGAAATTTTATATATTTTTGTATAGAAAATATCGCGGAAATTTTATATATTTTTATATAGAAAATTTCGCCGAAATTTTATATATTTTTATATAGAAAATTTCGCCGAAATTTTATATATTTTTATATAGAAAATTTCGCCGAAATTTTATATATTTTTATATAGAAAATTTCGCCGAAATTTTATATATTTTTATATAGAAAATTTCGCCGAAATTTTATATATTTTTATATAGAAAATTTCGCCGAAATTTTATATATTTTTATATAGAAAATTTCGCCGAAATTTTATATATTTTTGTATACAAAATTTTATACAATTTCGCGCAAATTTTATATATTTTTATATAGAAAATTTCGCGGAAATTTTATATATTTTTATAGAGAAAATTTCGCCGAAATTTTATATATTTTTATATAGAAAATTTCGCCGAAATTTTATATATTTTTATATAGAAAATTTCACTGGGTTTCCTTGAACTTGGGCCTCAATCAGAGTTGCTTCGTTCTGCTTTAAATCTTACCTTTTTCATGGGACACTTATCGGGAAATTTTGTGCTTGATGCTCGAAATGCCCTGTATATCAACTGCACCAGATTGGGTGGTCCGTTGCCACCACGTCCCAGGATGGCACAACCATTGATGGTTACGTTCAGCCAGGTCCATGGTTTACGACGCTTCTCTATAGCTGTGGCTGTAATCAAATAATCGAATGCCTTAATGTCTCGAGAGAATACATAACAGCCACTGATTGCTTTGTAAGTGGTATAGTTGATCAACTGTAAGTTGTTACTCCTGAAATAGTCCGGATTGCTTTCATCACGAAAGGACTCGAATTCAACCGAGTAGGAACGCTAAAATTAGCTCTGTTAAACTCTTTAAGAAAGTATATATTTAAAACGTCCACACTAACCCCACCATACGAGGCGTAAGGTCCGAGCACAAGGAATGCTAAAATGAGCATTAAACTCCTGGTGTTGTGCCACGATACCATTTTCATTAAGCTGAGTTCACCAATGACTGAGCTCTTCATCAAGCCTGGATGGAATTTAGACCTTTATTTGGATTGGAGTTAATCATTTTTAATTGATTTTTCTTTTTTTCAAAAACGAAATATTGGCTCTTGATGTTCCACTTCAATTCAATTGCGGCTTTTATGTGTGTAAATGGTAAATGGTTGAAAATGAAGTCATCACAATATTTTTAAGAATGAACACAGAATTAATTTTCGCCTGTGAAAATTGTTCAAAAGTGGCTATGTATCGGAGCGGAAAGTCTCAAAGCCAAGGCAGATGGAAAATCTTTTTTCTATATTGTTGAATTTAAATATATAGCCCTAACGACATAACGATTGCTGATAGATCAATTCTACTTATTTGTACATTTGTGCACTCACGACCATCATAGTGTGGGAGAATTGAAAAAAAAAAATATGAAAACAAAATAAATAATAATAACGGAGTGTAATTCATTATTATTGACTGATTGCACTGTGGAATAAAAATGAAAATTTGGTGTCAGAGTCCTAAAAAATCAACACAAAAAATATAAATAATTTTTTTTTTTAAATAAAATTTTTTTACTAAAATTGCAATTTTCGTACATTTTTATTTATATTTATACTATCATTTTGGAAATAGAAGTCTGATCAGGCCCATACATATATGTTTATTTAAGAATCAAGGGAAATTAATAGAAGTAAAGAAAGGCTAAAGTCGGTTGGGGCCGACTATATGATATGATTTCTATCCCACTACAATTGAATTCATGGGTACAATATATGTGGTGTCTAGAGCGCAAAAAGTGAAATCGAGATAGAAATTTCTATCAGAGCTATATATAAATTTGGACCGATCTGACTCAATTTCAAGAGAGTTGTTTTCAACTGAAATGTGGGGTGCTATGGCAAATTTTAAGAAAATCGGATAAAATATATGGCGGAAAGGACAAATATAGAGCGGAATTTGTATGAGAATTATATATAAATCTGAACCGAACTGGCTCTCTTTCTAGAGCGGAACATTTCAAATCGGGAGACACATTTAAATAGGGGCTATATCTAAATCTGAACCGATCTTACCCACTTTCATCATATATATAGCTAGATGGATTAAAATGTGTTGAAGAAAATCGGTTAAAATATATGATTTCTAGAGCGGAAAAGGTCAAATCGGGAGTGACATTTGTATGAGGCTACATCTAAATCTGAACCGATTTGACTCATTTCCACCAGAGATTCTAGCTGAAATATAAGGTGTTATGCCAAATTAAAAAAAATCTGTTATAATATAAGGTTTCAAGACCGGAAAATATCAAATCGGGAGTAACATTTGTATGGTGGCTATATCTAAATCTGAACCGATTTGACAAGTTTTTACCACAGACCTTTTTAGTAAATTAATAATTTGTTGTGTCAAATTTGATCAAAAGCGGTTAAGCGGTTTGTGGTTTCTAGAACAGAAAAATGCAAATTTTGTATGGTGGCTATATTTAAATCTAAACCGATTTGACCCATTTTTACAAGAACTATTCCTAGTTGAAATGTAAGGTGTTGTGCCAAATTTGATCAAAATCGGTTAAATGTTGTGGTTTCTAGACCGGAAAATGTCAAATCGGTAGCGACATTTGTATGGTGGATATATCTAAATCTGAACCGATTTGACCCATTTTCACCACTGATATTCCTAGTTGAAATGTAGGATGTTGTGCCAAATTTAATCGAAATCGGTTAAATTTTGTGGTTTCTAAAGTAGAAAAAGTCAAATCGGGAGCGATATTTGTATGAGAGCTATATCTAAATCTGAACCGATTTGACCCATTTTCACCAGATACGTTTCTAGTTGAAATATAAGGGGTTGTGGCAAATTAAAAAAAAACTGTCATAATATAAGGTCTCTAGACCGGAAAATATCAAATCGGTAGCGACATTTGTATGGGAGCTATATATAAATCTGAACCGATTTGACCTATTTTTACCACAGACGTTTCCAGTTGAAATATAAGGAGTTGTGTCAAATTTGATCAAAATCGTTTAAACTTTGTCCTTTCCAGACCAGAAAAAGTCAAATCGGGAGCGTTATTTGTACGGTGGCTATATCTAAATCAGAGCCGATTTTACCCATATCCATCAGATATGTTTCTAGTTGAAATATAAGGAGTTGTGTTAAATTTAAAGAAAATCGGGTACAATGTGTGGTTTCTACAGCGTAAAAGGTAAAATCGGGAGTGACATTTGTATGGGGCTATATCTAAATCTAAAACCGATTTGACAAATTTTTAGCACACACCTCATTTTTCTTTCGAACACACACATACCCCCTATCTCCACTCGTTATGGGGGCTCCCATACAAAAATTATTATACTCTCCACCTCCAGGACGGGGGTATACTAACTGTGCCATTCCGTTTGTAAAACCTTGAAATATCGACCTGAGACCCTATAAAGTATATATATTCTTGATCGTCATAAAATTCTAAGACGATCTAGCCATGTCCGTCTGTTGAAAGCACGCTAGCTTCTCAACGGAAGGAGCTAGGACCTCCAAATTTTCCATAAATGTGTCTTATAGTTGTAGATCGGTTGGGATTGAAACGGGGCGAAATCGGCCCAAAAGGGAAAAAATTTTCCCTCACAAGAACTAAAAATACCCGTAATAATCCCTAATATTTGAGCGTATTTAAGCATGTTTTTTGAATATGTCTATTTATATTTGCTTGATATTTATAGCAAAAACGTGCACCATAAAGTGATTCTTATTTGTAGGGGGTGAAATGGGACAAAAAAGGGACAAAAATGGTACATATTAAACGACAACAGCTAGAAACACGATATGCGGTGTGTACATTCCTCTAATTGAGTAGATACATAATATAAAAGTATCTTTTCCAAATTCGTACTTTTAAGGGGTAAAATGGGAATAGAGGGATAAAAATGGTACCAACCAAACGGATGTACCTAGAATAATGAAATAATGAAATTCGGTGTATACATGCCTCTGATTGCAGAGACAAGTAAAATACACGGATTTTTTAAAATTCGTACTTTTTGGGGTTAAAATGAAAAAAGGGGATAAAAATAGTACCAATCAAATGACCGCAGCTAGAGTCATGAAATTCGGAGTTTATATTCCTCTGACTGTGTAGACACGGAAAATGAACTGATTTTTTGAAATTCGTACTTTTTGGGGTCAAAATGGAAAAAGGGGATAAAAATAGGTCCATCCAAATAACCGCAGCTAGAGTCATGAAATTCGGAGTATACATTCCTTTGACTACGTAGACATGAAATATAAAAGTTTTCTCCAAGTTCGTACTTTCAAGGGATACAATGGGTACGGAGGGATAAAAATGGTACCAACCAAACAGCTACACCTAGAATAATGAAATTCGGTATATACATGCCTCTGATTGCAGAGACACGTAAAATACACGGATTTTTCAAAATTCGTACTTTTTGGGGTTAAAATGAATAAAGGGGATAAAATTAGTACCAATCAAATGACCGCAGCTAGAGTCATGAAATTCGGAGTTTATATTCGTCTGACTGGAGTTTATATTCGTCAGACACGGAAAATAAACTGATTTTTCGAAATTCGTACTTTTTCGGGTCAAAATGGAAAAAGGTGATACAAATAGTACCAACCAAATAACTGCAGCTAGAGTCATGCAATTCGGAGTATGCATTCCTTTGACTACGTAGACATGAAAAATAAAATCCTTTCTTTCATAAAAAATATAAAAATAGGCAAAAGTATGGGGGCCACCTTAAAGGTTGCAGTTGGAGGGTAGGTGTGTTCTGAGAAAATATTGGGGCTGAAAAAAAATTTGTGGGTCAGTAGAGCGGTGGGAGCAAATTTTACAAAAATGTAGTTTTTGTATGGGAGCACCTCTATGGAGTGGAGGGGAGAGATATGTTTGGGGAAAATGTTGGGGAAAGAAAACGAATGGGAGCCAGTCTTACATATCTTCCCTCTAGGGGTGACTAGGGGGCAGTTTTGAGCGTTTCCTTCATTAAAAAAATTATAACAAATGAAAAAAATGTGTGGGGACCAGCTTAAGGGTTGAAGATAGAGGATAGGTATGTTCTGAGAAAATATTGGGGCTGACAAAAATATTGGTGGCTGGTTATACATTTGACTACACTCATTAAGGAGTGGGGATAGGGGTTAAGTTTGTTCGGAAAAAATATTGGGAAGGATAAATTAGTGTAGGTCGCCCCAGCTAGGGGCGACTCCAGGACAGTTCTGGGCCTTACTGTCATAACAAAAATTATAAAAATTAAAAAATTCGTATGGGTACCACCCTAAGGGTTCACGATAGGAGGTAAGTATGTTCAGAGAAAAGGTGGGGGTTGAAAAAATATTGGGAGTCGGTCATACATTTAACTCCCCTGGCGGCCTCATTGGGCCAGTAAGAGCGGTGGGAACAAATTTTATAAAAAATTTATTTTTGTATGGGAGCTCCCATATCGAGTGGAGGTATGTGTGTTTAAAAAACGTTGGGGAGGAAAAATTAATGGGGATCGGTCTTACATTTAACTACTTTGGGAATTTTTGTTTATTTTTTACCGCTTTTCCCTCACATTTGACACCGATGAGGACCCTCGTATACTCACCCCACCACCCCCTTTTTTTGGCTCATTCATTTCTCCAGCATATCTAAATCGAACTCCTAAAATTCCCATACAACACTATCACAACCCTAGTGTACATCACTCTAATTGCATAGACTGACAAAATGAAAAGATTTTTTTAAGTCGTACTTTTTTTTAATTTTACGACAAAACTAGGTAGAATCATGAAGTTGGCTTACCTTGCGATGTGTACGTGAGAGATAAGAGATTTTCAAAATTTGTACATTTGGAAATACAACCAACGAAACGGCTGTAGATGAAATTGCACCCACCATCCCCCAATATTTAGGGTATGTATGTAAGCTTTTTTGAAGACTGCTGCCTTATATTTACTTTTTGAATTGATTGGAAGTATTATTTCGATATATATATAGTATAGACATATTGGAAGCCTTGCCTTATAAAAATAAAATTAAAAAAAAAATAATTTAAAATAATTCAAATTTTATATTTATTTATTCAATTATTTTTACAACAATTATTTTTTTTGGATTGGCTATATTAGAAAAATATTAAAATTTTCATGTAATGTTACTGCACTTCTACGACAATCGACAACCCTTCCAAGGTGAAGGGTATAACGTGAAAATATTTTTGTGTAAAATCGACATTCAATTATAATTCTCCGTTAGCCTCATGTTATAGAAAGCCCATGTTCTTGTTTTGAAAAATAAAAGACACGATTTAAATATTCCAATTCAATTTTATCTTTACATCTATTTACGTCTAACATTTTTGACACCAAATTTTTGTTGCTTTTACGTTTCCTATATACATATATAATAAAAATTAACGCTTGATTTGAAAGAGATTTTTGAGATTTTTGACAAAGTAGCCACAACACTATCCGCGAAAAAATTATTAAAAATTTGATTTTTTTAATACGAAATTACTTCCGGCCTGAGATAGCCACAACAAGGTAGGCCTTGTAAACGCTAACATTCTTCTGACGCAGTTGAGCCAAGACGTTTAGTTTCATTTGCGGGATATTTGGAGGCAGAGTTGCGAAATTTAAAGTGTAATTTTCGAGGCAGTATTCTGTGTCCTAATAAAAGGAAAAGAAAAAATGGAAATAAATCAAATCAATATTTTCTGAACTTAAACTAAATTCAGAGTTCCTTTGAAATGCTTCATTGTGCTGCTGATTGCTTTAAATCTTACCTTCTTCATGGGACACTTATCGGGAAATTTTGTGCTTGATGCTCGAAATGCCCTGTATATCAACTGCACCAGATTGGGTGGTCCGTTGCCACCACGTCCCAGTATGGCACAACCATTGATGGTTACGTTCAGCCAGGTCCATGGTTTGCGACGCTTCTCTATAGCTGTGGCTGTAATCAAATAATCGAATGCCTTAATGTATCGCGAGAATACATAACAGCCACTGATTGCTTTGTAAGTGGTATAGTTGATCAATTGTAAGTTGTTACTCCTGAAATAGTCCGGATTGCTTTCATCACGAAAGGACTCGAATTCAACCGAGTAGGAGCGCTAAAATTAGATGCATTATAGTCTTTAACAAAATTTTTATTTAAAATGTCCACACTAACCCGTAACCCCAAAGAGGCGTTAGGCCCGAGCACAAGGAGTGCTAAAATGTGAAAAATGTTGTGCCACGCTACCATTTTCCTTTTGCTGAGCTCACCAATAACTGAGCTCTTCAACAAGCCTGGGTGGGCTTTAGCCGTTTGTAGATAGTTTTTTGGCTTGCCTATAAGTAGTTAATCATTTTTAATTGATTTTTTTTTTTTTTCAAAATATCTATATTGGCTTTTGATGTTCCACTGGAGTTAACTTAAATTCGTGTAATTATTTTAATAATTGTGGCTTTCGTTTGTGGCAATAGTTGGAAATGAAGTCATCATAATATTTTTAAAGTTTCTGGATATCAGCTACATTTGCCCACATAATTCATTTTCTCCCGTGGAAAATTGTTCAGAAATCATGGCGATATTACACAAATATAATCAAAATCATTTTCGGTTGGGCTATGCGAAAAGTCAGTTACAAAATCATTATTCTATGTTGTTGAATTTGAAAATATTCCAGGGAAGAACTACAGCTTTATCCTAGTTCTGATGTCATAACGGGTTTTTGATAGATCCGAGTATACTCACGGCCATCACAGTGTGAAGGAGAATTCGGCAAAATATAAAAAAATAAATAAATAAATAATACTTTGTCAGTTCATCTGGCTTAACGTCAGTTTGTCTGCAACAAAAACTGAAAATGTTGAACCAGAGACCAATTTTTAAAATTATTTTTTGTCTACGTTGAGTCATACTGATTCATAAAATAAAAAAAATCTAAAATTGCAATTTTCATAGATAGTACCTATAATATTTATTCTCTTTCTTGGAAATATATATTCGATCACGTCAGGTTATATAGGTTTCTGGTATATAGATTTAATTAAGGGATTAATGATTTAATCGACATTAAATTTATTACGGAATTAATGAACTATGGCTGCTTGTAGAAAATTTCTCCAAAAAGTAATATTTTAAATTATCTATGTAAAGAAAAAGAATCAGCAAAAAATTTATCATATTTAACTAAAGAGCAAACAATTTATTTTTAGACACTTTTTTTAATTAACATAAAAAGAATCAGAGACAAAAACCGAGAAGATTTACCTTTTTTCTAATAGATTAAAGTCCAAACTAAATTGTTAAGAAAAAATTGCACTGAATTTTTTGATGTTTTTTTGGTCATCAAAAATTGGGATTTTTTAAATATCCATCTTTAAATATATAAAAATTAATTAAAAATAATATTTAGAAAATTTAGAAAAAAATCAAGATACCTACCTTTCCTCAGCTGTTCAGAAAATATACGAATATTCAATTCCATTCATGTATTTTTTAACAAAATTTTCAACTACTTACAAACTTTTTAGTTGGACCTTTCAAATGGTATATATATAATGGAGCAGTGTGCTAAGTGCCGACGCCATGTATAAGAAGGGTCACAACCTCTACATTTATCTGCAGATTTTCTTCGAGTAGCCATTTCTCTTTTCAACAAGAAATAACTAAATAATCTGTTTCTGTTTTTAAAATGGGGTTGTCGCGAAATTTAAACAAAAATTGAAAACATGATTTAAAAAAAATCAATGGGTTCATAATTTCTAAAAATATCCATAGATCTTTTACAAATAAACATTGTTTACGTCGTTGGAATGCCGGTTATTAAAAAAACTTTTTTTTTTATTTTTATGGTGTTTCTCGTGTCAGTAAATAAAATATGATAAAATATTAAAATTTAATTGTTTCAAACAATGGTTATAAGGCAAGGCTACCAGAATTCATGCCATATATATCGAAATAACACTTCAAGCCAGTTCAAAAAATATTAATACCCTAAATAGTGGGATAGTGGGTTCATTTTCGGCTACAGCTGTTTTGTTAGTTGTATTTCTATCCTATTTTAGTTCTAAAAGTATGAATTTTGAAAATCCATATCTCTCTCGTACACAGTGTAAAATAACCTAACTTCATGATTCTATCCATTTCTGCCGCAAAAAGTAAATTTGGAAATCTAATTTGAAATTTTGCGAGTTCATGCAGTCAGAGGAATGTGTACAACGAATTCCATGATTTTAGCTGCGGTTATTTTTATCCCCTTTCCTTTCGAAAATCTCTTCATTTGACGTGTCTACGCAATTAGAGGGTTGTACACACCGAAATTAATCTTTTTTATCTTTTTTCCCATTTTAGACCTAAAAATTGTTTTCCCTAACAAGGACTGAACATACCCTCTAATATTTAGACTATTCAAGCATTTTTTTAATTTCTGATTTAATTTCACTTGAAATTCCTCTAATGGCGTTAAAGCACCAACAAATAAATAAAAGTTTTAACGGGCGAAATGGGACACAAAGGGATAAAAAAACGGCACCAATGATACCACAACAGCTAGAAACATGAAATTTGGAATATACATCGTAGATACGATTTTTTTTAAAATACGTACTTTTGAGACAAAAAAGGGATAAAAATGATACCAATGATACTCCAACAGCTAGAATCATGAAATTCGGTGTGTATATCCCTATAATTACGTAGACACATAAAAAAGAGTGATTTTTCGAAATTCGTACTTTTAAGGGATACAAATGGAAAAGAGGGATACAAATGGTACAAACCAAACCGCTGAATTTGAAATCATGAAATACGCTGTATATATTCATCTGACTGTGTAGACGCGAAACATAAAGGAATTTTTCGAAATTTGTACTTTTAGGCAGAAAATGGGGTAAAAGGGGACATAAAGTTACCAACCAAACGGCTACAGTTGGAGTAGTGAAATTCGGTGTGTACATTGCTCTGAATGCATAGTTGTGAAATATATATATATATATATATATATATATATATATTTGGATATTCATACCTTTAGGAACAAAACGGGATAAAATTGGTACCAAGCAAACGGCTGTAATTAGAATGATAGAATTCAGTGTTTACAATCGTCTGTCGATGCTAGCGAGCTTTCAACAGACGGAAGGACGGACAAAAGGCTAGTTTGTCTTAGACGATCAAGAATATATATTAGGCAGGGTCGTCGTCCATACAAATGAGAAAACAAATATCAGTCACTCCACGAAAATAAAGTTTGGATTGTTAATTGCTTGATTTGCAAAATATTTCGTTCCTAGGTCAAGCCATCTGTGAGCTAAACGCTCCTTAGAAAATAATCCTAAAAATCAAGTTTTTCAGGTGCATTGTTTTGTGTTAAATTTTTTCTCCAAATTCTGGAATAATAGACCCTTGAAAGCACTTTAAATATAGATTTTTATTCTTGTTATACCCTCCACCTCCAGGATGGGGGTATATTCACTTTGTCATTCCGTTTGTAACACCTTGAAATATTCATCGGAGACCCCATAAAGTATATATATTCTGGGTCGTGGTAAAATTCTAAGACGATATAGCCATGTCCGTCTGTCCGTCTGTCCGTCTGTCTGTTGAAAGCACGATAGCGGCCGAACGAAATGAGCTAGGAGGTTCAAATTTTTCCTAAATGTGCCTTATGGTTGTAGATCGGTTGGGATTGAAAGTGGGCGAAATTGGCCCAGAGGGAAAATATTTTCCCTCACAAGTACTGAAAATACCCCTAATATTTAGAGTATTTCAGCCTGATTTTGTTGTTTGAACATATTAGCTTGTATTTAGTTGATATTTGCAATGCGCATTCCCTTTGTAGCATAAAAGGCCACCATGGAGTGATTTTTATTTGTAGGGGGCGAAATGGGACAAAAAGGTATAAAAATGGTACCTATCAAACGACAACTGATAGAAATACGGAATTTGGCGTGTACATTCCTCTAATAGAGTAGATACATAATATAAAAGTATATTTTCTAAATTCGTACTTTAATGGGGTTAAATGGGGATAGAGGGATAAAAATAGTACCAACCAAACGGCTGCACCTAGAATAATGAAATTCGGTGTATATATTCCTCTGATTGCGTAGACACATAAAATAAAAGAATTTTTCGAAATTCGTACTTTTAGGGTGTAAAATGGAAAAAGGGGATAAAAATGGTACCAAACAAATGGATGCAGCTAGAACCATGAAATTCGCTGTATACATTCCTCTGACTGAGTAGACACAAATAATAAAAAGGTTTTTCCAATTTCGTTCAATGGGAGCAGAGGGATAAAAATGGTACCACATTCGTACTTTATTTTGTTGCTTTTACGACAAAAAATGAAGTTGTCTTATGTTGCGTACGTGAGAGATAAGGTATTTTCAAAATTTATACTTTGGAAATTAACATAGGATGGAAATACAACCAACCAAACGACTGTAGCTGAAAATACACTCTCTATCCCCCAATATTTATGGTATTTATGATTGCTGCCTTATATTTACTTTATTAATTGAAGTGTTATTTCCATTATATATATACATAGTATACAAATACAGGTAGCCTTGGCTTATTAATTAAATTTCTGATTTTCATACAGTTAAATTTTTTTGCGGAAATTCCTCTTGTAGCTTGGATGCACCACAAAGAAAATAAAAGTTTTAGCGGGCGAAATGGGACAAAATATGGTACCAATGATACGACAACAGCTAGAATCATGAAATTCGGTGTGCACATCCTCTAATTGCAGAAACACGTAAAATAGAGGGATTTTTCGAAATTCGTACTTTTAAGGGATACAATTGAAAAAAGAGGGATAAAAATGGGACCTTCCAAACCGCTGAAGTTGAAATAATGAAATTCGGTGTATACCTTCTGAGTATGAAGACTCGAAAAGGGTTTTTTTTTCGAAATTTGTACATTTGGGCGGAGAATGGGGCGAATGGGGATATCTTTAAAATTTATACTTTTCTTATCAAAATAATGCAGTCACTTTGTCTGTATCTGAAAATGCTTCTCCATAATGTCGACTTTCGGCATGTTCACTTTCACAATTACAGCATTGTATTTATTTATAGTAGTAGATTTTAAACAGTGCGCATAAGTATACATTATAGTTTGAAATAGTTATCAAATATAGTAATGTGCATAAACATATCACAATTTTCGTATTTGGTGGTAGGATTTTATAAAAAAATAAATAGAAATACCATTCGAATGATGCCCAAATGATGTAAATCGGAATGAAATTGACGCCGCAGCGCTCATTTTTTGTAAAAAGTGTTTGGCTGTGAAACCATCGTCTGCATTAAATTAATTCACAAATGTAGAGTCAGTGACATCATTTTTCGTCCGATATTCATCATTTAGGCATCATTCGAAAGGTATTGTTGCCTTTTATTTATTTTTTGTACCGGCTCTTACAAAATGTTTCCAAGAAATATGAGTTTTTGGCTATCACCAACAAATCAATATAAACGTCCAGTTACTTTAGAACAAGAATAACAATTTTTATTTAAAGTGCTTCCAAGGGTCTATTAATTCAGAAAATAAAAATTGGACAAAAATGCAACATAAAACAAATTACACGGGAAAGACATGATTTTTAGAGATGTTTTCAGGAACGTTTAGCTCACAGATAGCTAGACCCAGCGCCAAAATATTTTGCAGATCATTATTAACCCATAAGAGCCCAGTGAAATTTCGTTCTCTCTGTTTCTTACTGCTTACTATTCGATTAATCGAACACTGGGTCAAAATGGGTTAAACAATCCAATCTTCATTTCTGAGGACAATCGCTGCAATTTATTTCCGCGACCCATCCTAATATATATACTTTGTAGGGTCTCAGAACGATATTTCAAGAGGTAACAAGGACCCATCCTAATATATATACTTTGTAGGGTCTCAGGTCGATATTTCAAGAGATAACAAACGGAATGACAAATTTGGTATACCCCTCCACCACAGGATGGGGGTATAAAAAATACAAAATTATCGAATGTCGAAAATCGAACCTTATATTCATCGATCTTTACAGTTAACCTATGTTGTCAATACCAATAATTTTGTAATTTTTATACCCTCCACCACAGTATGGGCTTATACGAAGTTGGTGAATCATCCAATTGGAAAACAGAAAAACTCTCCCGGGCTTTTCACAAATGTGTTCAGTGGGTATTGGCTGTAGATCTTTCTGTGATGATTTCACCGCTCCAGTTAAGTTTGCTACAATTTTGATAAATTTTATTATAATTACCCAAAACCAATTTTCTATCAAGGCTATGGTCAAGTCAATTTCAATAACAAGCCACACCACAACACCAACAAGCAACATGACTCCCACAATGATGGAATATTTTTTTGTTCTGCTGTTCATAATACCCCTGGCTCTGGGACTGGTAATTATGTTGATGTGAATTTTGAAATATTCTATTTCCAATCTTTTTTTAGGGCTTTACTTCCTTTGACTTTGAATCCTTTCGCCATGAATTCGATCCGGAGGTTTACAAGTATAACAATTTACAGTTGGTCAACTACTCCAATCATAAGGCCCTCAATGGCTGTTATGTGTTCAACAGGAATATCGAAATATTCGATCTTAATGTTTTGGCCACAGTTCCCAAGAAGGGCCAACAACCTTGGACCTTGTTGAATGTAAGCTTAGCCGGTTGTAAAATTTTCTCAAATCACAACGGAAAATCAAAACAGATATTACAAATGGTTATAGGTCGATTAATGTCGACCAGTCCACTTATTGCCGATACATGTCCTCTGAGCAAGGTAAGTCAGCCAAGGCAATATTTGAATATTGTTTAAGCTACCCAAATATATCTGTCTCTCAGGATAGGCTATACTGCTACAATGATTTCTATTTGGATGGTGTACATTTTCCCTCGTATTTTCCACAAACGAAACTTAGCATTTTGCTTAAAATTAAACAGCAGAAAATTGTTATATACACGGCTCATCTCGACATGGCTATACAGGCCAAGAAATAGGACATGTGGATAAATGTTATTGTTGTTGTTATTGTAATAAAGTATAACTTCAGTATTGCAATTAAATATTTGTTTTTCTCAAAAGAAAATCGACAATTGACAATTGATCTTTAGAACTCTTGACGATCATTTAATTTTAAAAATATTATCTCCAGCGCATTAAACAAAAAGCAATTCGAACATAAAACATTTATTATTTTCTTTTGAATAAAAACTCTTTGTTGTTGTAGTGTTTTTTCTGTTCATATTTAGCTTTTTATTGAATTCATTGTTTTATCTTATTTATTATATCCATACATAATATTATTTACCAACTTATCGCATATATTCCTTGTTCAATATAACATGTATTTATTTATTTATATGTTTGTTGTTTGTGTATATATATATGTATGTATTTATATTGATGGGTGAGTCACATTTCACTTCGGTATATATGGGAAGAAATTCTTCAACATTCAAGTTGCCAGAAAGGAAAATATTTAACATTTAAATGCCTTGATAGAGAATAAATAGCTTAATTTATTTATTTGAAATTATTTAAATATCCAAAAAATCGATTCTGTGATATTCTCTACAATTTTTCAAATATATTGAAAATTAATTATGAATCTGCAGAAAAATATTTGAGAAGCACCACTTTTGTATTAGGTTAGTTGCAGTTTTCAGAGAAATAAAATCAAAACTATACATTGATGTTAGATTGAATCTGCAATTGTGGTATTAAATAAAAAATCCGACAAATTTATTTTTTACATACACACACTTTCGAAACAATCCAAATTATCGAGGTCAAAAGTCGTACCGCTTGACATGAAATGACTCATATATAATTGCGCATCTCCTGAGGCTCATATTTATTTATTTAATTGAATCGTGGGGTTAGTTTTTTCTGTGTACGCTATAAATTTTAAAGAATATATATACATATATAGGTTGTTACTCTGTTTCAACTATAATTTAAGATTATCGATCAAACCCCGTAAGAGCTCAATTTAAAGACAATGGTGTGGGCCATCTGCTCTGATGACTCTGGGCATTTGATTCTGATTTCTGTGGCTACAGTTGAAGTAAATTGGGTTAAGTTTCATAATCTTTTTGATTAGAAAAAATAAACACAAAATAAACAAGTAAGAAGGCGTTAAGTTCGGCCGGGCCGAATCTTATATACCCTCCACCACGGAGGGCATTCCACAGTATTACCGGCAGATTAAAGGATGTCGACTTTACCTAGAAGCACAGTACCATATTACGAAAATTGTGATATTTTTATGCACATTACTATACTTGTTTACTCTTTCAAACTATAATGTATACTTATGCGCACTGTGTAAAATCTACTACTATAAATAAATACAATGTTGTAATTGTGAAAGTGAACATGCCTAAATATTAGGCGATTGTCAGTCGCCATTAGAAAGAAACATTTTCAGATACAGACAAAGTGATAAATGTACAAATTTCGAAAAAACCCTTTTTCGAGTCTTCATAGTTAGAATGTATACACAAAATTTCATGATTTCAACTTCAGCGGTTTGGTAGGTCCCATTTTTATCCCTCTTTTTAATTATATCCCTTAAAAGTACGAATTTCGAAAAATCCCTCTATTTTACGTGTCTATGCAATTAGAGGGAAGTACACACCGAATTTCATGATTCTAGCTGTTGTCGTATCATTGGTACAATATTTTATCCCTTTTTGTCCCATTTCGCCAGCTAAAACTTTTATTTTCTTTGTGGTGCTTCCAAGCTACAAGAGAAATGTCCGCAACAAATTTCAAATACATATATGAAAATCAGAAATTTAATTAATAAGCCAAGGCTACCAATATTTGTATACTATGTATATATAATGGAAATAATACTAGTAAATAATAATAGTAAATATAAGGCAACAATTATAAATACCCTAAATATTGGGGGATAGAGAGTGTATTTTCAGCTACAGTCGTTTGGTTGGTTGTATTTCCATCCTATTTTAATTTCAAAAGTATAAATTTTGAAAATACCTTATCTCTCACGTACGCAGTATAAGACAACTTCATGATTCTACCATTTTTTGTCGTAAAAGCAACAAAATAAAGTACAAATTTGGAAAACAAAATATTTTACGTGGCTATGCAGTCAGAGGAATGTTTACACCGAATTCTATGATTCTACCAGCGGCAATTTTGTTGGTATCATTTTTATCCCCTTTTTCCAATTTTGTCCCCTCAAGAGTACGACTATCTAAAATCTCTTTATTTTACGTATCTACACAATTAGAGGGATGTACACTAGGGCGTACCTCAAAAAAAAAGTTCGCCGTACACCTTCGAATATGAAGTATTATTGAAAGGTAGTTTCAAAAAAAAAAATTTTATTTTTTTATGCCGAACGTAGGGGTCGCGCTTTTACATTTTTCTATATAACTTCTGCATTTATAAACGGATTTTAAAGTGTGATACATCGATGTTTTTGTCCGATTTTTTTGTCTTTGAAGTCATTGAGCTCAAACATGATTCATGATTTTATGCGAGCTTTAATTTTCGATTATTAGAGTGGTACATTAGGGTAGTAGCAACTGAGAAATGATGGGTAAGTACCAGAAGGGGGTGCTTGAGCTCAATGACTTCAAAGACAAAAAAATCGGCCTCGTCGAGACAAAAACATCGATGTATCACACTTTAAAATCCGTTTATAAATACAAGTTATATAGAAAAATGTAAAAGCGCGACCCCTACGTTCGGCATAAAAAAATAAAAATTTTTTTTTTGAAACTACCTTTCAATAATACTTCATATTCGAAGGTGTACGGCGAACTTTTTTTTTTTTACTTGTAACCTGGTACGTACGCTCTAATGTACACATCGAATTTCATCATTCTAGCTGTATTCGTTTAGTTGGTACTATTTTTATCCCCTTTTTTCATTTTAACCCCAAAAAGAATTTCGAAAAAACGTTTTATTTTTCGTGTCTACGCAGTCAGAGGAATGTATACTCCGAATTTCATGATTCTAGCTGCTGTCATTTGGTAGGTACTATTTTTATCCCCTTTTTTTCATTTGAACCCCAAAAAGTACGAATTTTGGAAAGTTCTTTTATTTTACGTGTCTACGCAATCAGAGGAATGCATATATCGAATTTCATTATTCTAGGTGCAGCCATTAGGTTGGTACTATTTTTATCCCTCTATCCCCATTTAACCCCTTAAATGTACGAATTTAGAAAAAATGATTTTATATTATGTATCTACTTTATTAGAGGAATGTACACGCCGAATTTCGTGTTTCTATCTGTTGTCGTTTGATAGGTACCATTTTTATCCCTTTTTGTCCCATTTCGCCCCCTACAAATAAAAATCACTCTATGGTGCCCTTGTATGCTATAAAGGGAATGCGCATTGCAAATATCAAGTAAATACAAGCTAATATGTTCAAAAAACATGCTGAAATACTCTAAATATTAGGGGTATTTTCAGTCCTTGTGAGGGAAAAATTTTTCCCTCTGGGCCGATTTCGTCCACTTTCAATCCCAACCGATCTACAACCATAAGACACATTTAGGAAAAATTTGAACCTCCTAGCTCATTTCGTTCGGCCGCTATCGTGCTTTCAACAGACAGACGGACAGACGGACATGGCTATATCGTCTTAGAATTTTACCACGACCCAGAATATATATACTTTATGGGGTCTCCGATGAATATTTCAAGGTGTTACAAACGGAATGACAAAGTGAATATACCCCCATCCTGGAGGTGGAGGGTATAAAAACCCTTATGTTCGGCCGAGTCGAATCCTTTAGACCCTCCAAATTGGGTTAAGTTTCAAAATCTTTTTTGTCGGTTTTCGTAGAAGTGCAGTAATATTACAGGAATTATTTTTAATATAGCCAAACCAAAACAAATACAAATATTGAAAAAATAATTTTATAAATAAATATAATATTTTAATTATTTCAAACCATTATTTATTTCAAATCAAAAAATAAATATTCTTATATTTTCAAAAAGCTTAAATACCATACATAATGGTAGATAGTGGGTGCTACAGTTGGTTGTATTTCCACTCCGAATTTCATGACTCTAGCTGCGGTCATTTGATTGGTACTATTTTTATCCCTTTTTTTCATTTTAACCCCAAAAAGTACGAATTTCGAAAAATCTGTTTTAAGTGTCTACGCAATCAGAGGAATGTATACACCGAATTTCATTATTCCATGTGTTGCCGTTTGGTTGGTACCATTTTTATCCCTCCGTACCCATTGTATCCCTTGAAAGTACGAATTTGGAAAAAAACTTTTTATTTTTCATTTCTACGTAGTCAAAGGAATGTATACTGCGAATTTCATGACACTAGCTGCGGTCATTTGGTTGGTACTATTTTTATCCCCTTTTTCTATTTTGACCCCAAAATGTATGCATTTTGAAAAATCCGTGTATTTTACTTGTCTATGCAATCAGAAGTAAATTTTGCTGAAATCGAAGTAAAATTTTGCTGAAATTTTCCCAAATCTAAGTACATTTTTTTCTAAAACCAAGTAAATTTTTACTAAATTTAAGTAAAATTTTCCAAAACTAAGTAAATTTTTACTCAAACCAAGTACATTTTTACTAAATCTTAGTAAAATTTTGCTGAAAATTTCCTAAAAGTAAGTAAATTTTTACTCAAATCAAGTAAATATTTACTTAAACTTAGGAAAATTTTGCTGATTTTTCCTTAAAGTATTTTTGTCCTTAAACTGAGGAAAAAATGTAATTGATATAAGGGAAAAAGTGAACTTAAAGTAAGTTCAATTTATCTAAAAATCAAACAAATGGTTTTGCTTCAGAGTATGCAAAACTGATACAAAAAATGACAACATGAAATATTTCTCAAAAGTTTCATGATACCCCCTCAATAAAGAGCTGAGCTATTACTCCATGATTGCTGCGAAGGCAAGATAGGCGCCTTTGCAGTGGTTGTTTAGATAAATACTTGAAGTATTTAAGAAATAAATCTTTGCAAACGATTGAGTATGGCTTCTTAGATTAATATTCAAGAATGTTCTGATCAATTTCAAGTGATTTTTTATAAGTTCATTAATACTTAAATGTATGAAGAACTCGGCATAAATTTCAGTAAACATATTAACTTAATTTTAGGAAAAAGCACATTTTTAAGTTGAAATTTCCTAAATGGAATTTTTTCCATATACAAAAAATTTCTGAGTTTGTTTTCTTATTTAAAACCTTAGAAATATTCTTCCACATAAGTATGAATTTACTAAATTGTAAGAATTTTTTATTAGATCCAAATAAATGTTTTTAAGTAAATCTACTACCTTTTTTTCTAGTAAATGAACTATATACTATGGCTTTCAAAGAAGGAAACTTTACTCATACTTAGTTAATTTTCCAACTTTTAAGGATTTTTTTTACTAAACTGGAGTAAAATTGCTGAACTAAATTGTGGATTTTACTCAGATTTAGGAATGCTATTTTTCTGAGCGTATGACTTTCTTAGACAAATTTAACCTACTTGCAAACCCAACCGTCTGCACAATGAGAGGAGCCGATTCACTGAATATCATGATACCAGCTAGAGCCGCTGGACACGTGTTTCGAAATTCTAACTCAAGTCGCTTGGTTGGTACCGTTTTTATACTATATCATCCCGTTTGTCTCCTAAAATTACAAATTACGAAAATTAACTTTATGTTGCGAATCTACGGGAAGATTGCTTACCGCGAATTTCACAATTCATCCTTTTGGTCGGGACCATTTTTATCCCTCTTTTACCACTTTCGGCATTTAATATTATTTCACGCGTCCAGTTTAATACACAGTTCAAGTTTAATTTTTATCCCTACTAAAAGCTTAATTTGAAAAAATAGTCATTGCTTTTTATATAGCTGATTCTAATTTCAAATTTTTATTTTCTTTGGAGCCATGAAAACTAAAAAATTACCCCCCGAAAATGATGTTTGGTATGCTTTCTGATTATTCCTAAAATATGTCGTTGCTGTCCGCTGGTGATTTAAATCGTTTCCAATCTACCTCTAAATACGGGGTTTTGACTCAGTATTTAATTAATTATTCCAAATTTAGGCCAGGCAAATTGCATACACACTGAAAATATCTAATACTTTAGATCTGCATTAGAAAATATGCAAAAAGTTCCCGCAGATTTACATATAGGGTCTACGATGAACATTTCAAGTCGAAGTACAAAATTAAATTTAACAAGTAAGGAAAGGCTACAGTCGGGCAGGCCGACTATATATAGTACCCTACACCACTCTCTGCGTATATACCTCGCTTTTATTACTAAACCCAGGTGGTTGATGGGAGGAATTTTATACAGTGCATATAAATTATACAATAAATTCTTCTTGAGTCATATTTGAAATATGGTAAATAATTGATCCAATTTTCCGGCAGACAAATACAAATAATACAGTAGTAATAGGATGAATCGGACCGACACTTGGGGCTGGTCCAAAACATGGGCCTATATATTTCTCATTCACGCTAGGTATTCATAGTTGATATATATCATGATTCGATGTAAGACATAGTTTCTAGAGCAGTGTTAGAGTAGAATGGGTTATTCCAAAGTATGGACACATATATTTGACTTTGTATTCTTAGTTGAAATATAATATAATCTGCAAAATTTGAAAAAAAAAATCCGATCTAAACATTGCGTTCTTGAGGGGTAAAAATTAAAATGGGACCATTTGTAAGGGCGCTACATTAAAAAGTGGTTCCATATAGATCAATTTCAAAATAGGTATTTTTAGTTGAAATATGACATGATATGCAAAATTATATCGAGATCAAATGCACGTGGATTCTAGAGATGTAATAGAGTAGAATGGGGGTCCAATTTGTATGGGGGTTGTACCAAAATATGGACCCATATATTTGACTTTCATAATATGTCTTCTTAGTTGAAGTATAATACAAAATGCTAAATTTGATAAACTTCTGATGTAAATTGTGGGTCCTAGAGGGGTAATAATAAAAATGTGGGCCATTTGTAGGGGCGCTACATTAAAAAGTGGTTCCATATAGATCACTTTCAAAGTAGGTATTCTTAGTATGAAATATGAATATAATATTTGCAAAATTTGAAAAACTTCCGACGTAAAATGTGGGTCCTAGAGAGGTAATAATTCAAATGGGGGCCCACTTGTAAGGGCGCTACATTAAAAAGTGGTTCCATATAGATCACTTTCAACGTAGGTATTCTTAATTGAAATATAACATGATTTGCAAAATTTTATCAAGATCCAATGTAAGATGTGGGTTCTAGAGCGATAATAGTGTAAACTGGGGGCCCATTTGTATGGTGCCTATTCCAAAACATTGACCTATATAGCTGGCTTTCAAAATACGTGTTTATAGTATAAATGTAACATTGTGTGGAAAATTTGATTAAGATACGATGTAAAATGTACATTTTAGAGCAGTAATATTGTAAATCGGATGTACATTTGTATGGGGGCTATATCAAAACATAGACCCATGTGGTTCACTTTCCCGTGAGCTGTTTCTAGTTCAAATATAACACGATCCTGAAAATTTGGTCATGATCCCATGTAAAATGTGTATTTCCTCTGTATGGAGGCTATATCTAAATCTGAACCGATTTTCTCCAAATTCAAACCCAATCGTCCTTGGCCAAGGAAAGTAACTTCTGCCAAATTTCATGATAATCGGACCACAATTGCGACCTGTAGAGTGCGAACAAACTTAGATGGACAGCAGACGGATGGACGGACGGACAGACAGACATTGGTTAATCGATTCAGCTGGTGATTCTATGCCGATCCGTGTACTTAAAGGTGGGTCTAGCTCAATTATTTCTTGGTGTTACAAACATTTGGCGCGAAACTAACTTATAATACCCTAGTCCACGAAGTGGTGCAGGGTATAAAAATCTGTATTAGATTTAATCGATTTTATTTATTTTTATTATATTTATTTTTTCAATATATCGTCTCTCATCGAGACACATCCTCAGGAAAATTGGTAAAATATATAAAAACTATTTTTTGTTACTTGTTTTGGAAAAAATCTGTAAAAGTACATACAAATTAATGAATATCTCTTGATAGTACCATTTTTGTAATTTATTTCCACTGTTTTTTCCAAGTGTTATTAAGGTGATTTGGTATACGTGGAAGCTGGCCATCACGGTAGGGTGAAATAGTACCTTAAGCCAATTATTTGAATGTGGCTCACAGCTCTGTTGTGTCCATCCTAAAATATTGAGATATTTGACTATATCTGTAATATCAATTTATACTAGAACATAAGAAGTGCTCACCCGTAACTACAGCTTTATTCGTCGTACAAGGTTACCAATGGCCCGTCAGCATAGCGATCTCACTGGTTATATACCTTTCGTTTTGACTGAATAGACAGTGCCTAATTGTTTCCACTTCAATTACACCGTACGACAATTAAAAAAAAAACATTACACTTGTACCGGATGATATACCTATGAAATTATTGGCAAAATCTAGTTACTTGCAGGACTGCAAAGATCCAAAGAATGCAGTTTTTCAAAAAATTATTTTATATACTTTTTCGCACCCTATGAGAACGGTATTAGTGTCAAATTAAAGAAGAGAATATCTACTAAAAATACTTCGAATATCACGCATCTACCCGTATTAGTTCAGCATTAACATCTATTTCAAATTTACCCTTTAGTTTTTCTAATTTATTCATTTTTAAGAGGCAAATCTTTAAATGCTTGTTAATGATAAACTAATTGAAATTTAATGTATTTTTAGCGCAAATAGTCTTCTTTGATTTGGAATTTATACCATTGTCATAGGGTATAAATAAATAATTTTTGAAAAATCATATCCTTTGGAACTTTGTAGTCCTTTTAAGGGACAACAGTATGAGAAAATGAAAAACTAAAAACATCAATTAACTATATTTCACCTATAGTTTCTGATGTATATCATATGATTCAAGTGTAATATAGACTGTCTTGACAGTGTAATAGTTCTGAAAACGTAATCATAATAGACTGCTATATTTATTAATATTAATATTAATTATTATTTTAGTATTAATATATTAAAATTATTTTTTTAAAAAATAAAATAGGAAGAAAAAATAAATATAACTGCTATAATTTTCATTCAATTGAAGTTGTACGACAATCATGTCCGTAAGCCCGGAAATACCTCTAGACACACATCATTCCTCATTCCTCATTGCACTGATCTACGAGAGCAGATATTATGCGACTAGATTGACATGAACCAGGAAATCGTAGTAATTCAGGTTTAGTTGTATGTTGCGGTCCTATATCCTACAGGGGAAATTGTGAAACTACGTTCGACGAAATTAACCTATTAAAAAAGTGTTTCGAAAGTACATTAAAAATTTAATTTAAAATCAATCACTCTGGTAGGAAGCAGGGTACATTTTGTTTGTTAGCACCTCGATACCTTTGCCCTAACTTATGACTGTACATTGTATTCAAATCATTGATTTCGGGGGCTTATAGAAATCATTCCCAATTCCTGTGATAATCTTCAAATCAAAATTTGCCTTCCTTCGCCTCCGAAGTGTAATATGGACCACCAATCATTTTTTCTTAATACATTAATATATCGTATTTATATGTACATTTATTTATCATCAACATTTAATGTTTAATTCCATTTGTTTTTCTTTTCTTTTAGGTTATTTTTGTATATTTATATTTATATATATGTATGTATGGTATAATTCATTGTTTTATATATAAGAAATGTTCATTATAAATAGGTTTTACATATATATGTTATATATATATATAGATTTAATTAAAGTACTGGCTAGTTGTAATATATATAGACAAATATATATGGATGTATGTATATATCGGTAGTAAAAACAAAAACAAACCAAAAAACGATGTTCGGCTGTGACTTTTTCTATAGATTTTCAAAAACGAAAAGCTAAGCATCTCATTTTAGAAAAACGCAAGGCGAAGTTTACTTTACATAGGATATCAAGCAAACTTCTGCCTTGCGTTTTACCATTTGAGAGAGAGTGCTGCTTAAACTTTTCAAAAGCTTTTTTATGGTCTGTTCCAGCGACAGAACTTTGAGTAAGCAAGCTGATTTCGGTAGGGTTTGGTTAGGGACAGTAAAAGAACTTCAAAAGCTCGAAAAGCTTTAAAGCTTTATAACTTTTATTGGTAATTGAAATGTTGTCTTTGTATATTTTTAACTATTTTTTGTCTGTCTGTCTGTTGTTTTTTGTTTTAATTTTTGTTGTTATGGCATTTGAACAGCTTATTACTATTGTCTGGTTATAAGTTACATTTCATCGTTACAGTTCCATTTGATATTTGTTGTTGTTCTTGTAAATTCTATAACAAAACAAAAGCTTTTTTTCTTTTGACGTTACAGAAATATTTTGATATTTGTCGTTTTGCTTTTTCTTTTTTTGTGGGGAATTAAGGGGGAAATTCATATAAATTTACCGCATTTTTATTGTTCACTAATTGTTGTATACTTTTATAAGTTGTTGGTTTTTTAGTTTTATTTTTCTTTAATCTTAGTTAACATTACATTTTAGTTTTTACAATTATTTTTGTTGCTTTCGTTTCTAAACTTTTTTATAAAAAGTTATGTTTTTCTGTGGGGAGGGGGGAGGTTATTAAGCTTTCGACATTTTTCGAAGTTTTCAATTTTCTCTTTTTTTTTGTTAACACTAAAACATCAATATATATTGTTATTTATAGCATACTTTTAAGGGGAAGTGGGGTTTCTTTAGTCTGTTTAGCTTTGTTTTATACAATACATTTATACAAAATGGATTTTTTTGGTTTTTTGTTTGCTCTCAATTAAGTATATCCTTTTTGATAGGAATGTTGGGGGTGGTCATTTATTGTTGCTTTTTGGTTGGTATGTGTTTCTTGTTATTTTCTCTTGGGCAGCTTTTGAGCTAAAGCTCTGCAGAAACTTTCAGCATTAGTCTAATTCATTGTGTCTGCAAAGAAAGAGAGAGAGTAGGAAATTTGTAAATAAACAGATGAGAAAAATGTAAATCTAGGAAATATAAAACAACAAACATTCCACGGGGGCAGAGTAGCTTTTCAAGAAACTCGGTTTGAAATGTAAAAAAACGGGGTTTAAGATTTAATAAACACCTTTTGGGGACGTCTTCAACGATTTCTTTTAAGTAACATTTTCGAGAAAACGATTAGCAATGATAAAAACCCGGTTTTAGTGACCGGGTTCCTCATATATATGACTAAATAAATATTTGTTCAGGGCAGTTTCGTATTCAGCGGTGTCATTCACGAGAAATTTTCGCTAAAACCGGTTTGTTATGTTGTTTCTTGGATATATAATAGAGTAAAATTTTTTGAGGCGAGATTTGTATGCACCGATATGATTTACATGACATTTTCGAGAAAACCGGTTTGTTGTGCTAAAAACTCGGTTTTAGGAACCGAGTTTCTTATATAAAATAAAAATATTTTTGATGCCTGTTTCATATTCAGCCAAGTCACTCACGTGAAATTTTTGTGAAAACCGGGTTGTTATGTTATGTGTTTTAAACCCGGGTTTCTTGAACATATGACAATATAAATAATTTTAAAGGGCAGATTCGCATCCAGCGATGTCACTTAACTGAAATTTTTTCATAACCTGGTTTGCTATATTACAAAACCCCAGTTTTAAAAACCGGTTTTCTTGGATATATAACAAAAAACACATTTTGAGAGCAGACTAGTTAGTGTTCAGCGATATCTTACAAATAACATTTTCGAGAAAACAAGTTTGAAATAGGAAAAAGCTCTGCTTTAAAAACTGGGTTTCTCGGAAATATCAATAGACAATATAATTTAATATAGGCAACGCAACTATGTATGTGATATGACATAATAGACGCATCTTGAGAGATGAGATGATAAAATAACTATTTTTGAAGCCAGTTTCATATTCAGCGAAGTCAATCACGCGAAAACCGGGTTGTTATGTTGAAAAACCTGAGCTTGAAACCCGGGTTTCTTGAACATATGACTAAATAACTATTTTTAGGGGCAGATTCGTACTCAGCTATGTCAATCACGATAAATTTTGTTGAAACCCGGTTTTCTACATTGCAAAACCCGGTTCTAAGATACGGGTTTCTCGGATATAAAACAAAATAAACATGTTTTGAGTGTGGGTTAGTGTTCAGCGATGTCTTAGAAATAACATTTTACAGAAAACCCGTTTGAAGACTTTTAAAACCGAGTTTCTGGGAAAAATCACCAAAAACAATATAATGTAATATAGACAACGTAAATGTGTCTGCGATATGTCATGGTAGACACATTTTGGGAGCATATTTGTGATCAACGATGTCGCAGAAACGAGTTTTTCCAAAAAACCGGTTTAAAATATAGAAAACCCAAATTTTTTAAAACGAGTTTCTCCAATATGTTAACAGTTTTGTACGTTTCTCAAGTTAAAATTTCATGAAAACCGATTTGAAATGCAAAAATCTTGTTTCTCAGAAAAAAGGCATATTAAACACATTTTGAGGTCATTTCTTGTTCAGGAACTTAACGACAATCAGGTTTGAAATTTGAAAATCCGGTTTTTATATAAAAGTTTCTTGGTACAATAGAACAAATTCATTTGTTGTTCGTTCAGCGTTGTCTCTCAAGTGACGTTTTCGAGAAAACCGGCTTGAAATGTTGAAACAACCCGGTTTTTTGAACCCGGCTTTATTGCAACTGTGACATAATTAACTCTTGTTGTGGGCAGATTTGTATTCAGTGATGTTTTTAAAGGGACTTTTTCGAGAAACTCGGTTTTAAATGTTGAATAAATTCAGGTTTTTTAATTAATTCCAGCTTGAAATGTGAAAAATCATGGATTTTAAATCCGGGTTTCTTGAATGTGACCTAATAGAAACACTTTGTGAGACCATAATCGTGTTCAACAAAGTCTCACAAATCACATTTTCTTGAAAACCGATTTGAAATGTTGAAAACTCCGGTTTTTAAAATCGAATTTCTCCAATGTGAGGTCAGACTTGAGTTCAGCAATGTCTGTCATGTTAAAATTTCATGGTTTGACATATGAAAACCCGCTTTTAAAAATCGGATTTCTTAGAAATGTGGCATATTAATATCATTTTGAGGATATTATCGTGTTTAGGGACGACACGACATTTTCAATAAACCCGATTTAAAATGTTAAAAATGTAGAACAACAAACATTTTTGAAGGCATATGAGTGTTCAGCGTTGCATTTAATATAATATTTTCCAGAAAACCGGTTTGAAATTTTGAAAAAATCCGGATTTTAAAATCTGGTTTTATCGCAACTTTGACTTAATAAACATTTGTTGTCTCTCAAGTGATATTTTCGTGAAAACAGGTTTGAAATGTTGAAAAATCCGGGTTTTAAAATCGGATTTACTTGGAAGTATTATATGATTAAAACCTCTCAAGTTAAAATCCCATAAAACCGAGTTGAAATTATAAAAATAACCGACTTTTAAATCCGAGTTTCTCGAAGACTAACACATTTTGAGAGAAGATTTTCGTTCATGTGGAAAAAATCCGTGTTAAAAATCGGGTTTTCCTGTAATTATTTTTATAAAAAACCTCTCAATTTATAGGACGTAATTTTCTAGAAACCGGTTTCAAATGGTGAAAATCCGTGTTTTCAATAAAACCGGTTTAAAATGTTGAAAAAGTCCGGGTTTTAAAGTCGAATTTTCTTGGGAATATTGGGAAAATATCAAAACAATGAGTTGAGAATGTCAGTCAAGTTAAAATATCATGAAAACCGATTTGAAATGTGAGAAGCTCGGGTTTTAAAGCCGGATTTCTGACATATTAAACACATTTTGAGGTCATTTTCGTGTTTACAAATTACATTTTCGACAAACCCGCTTTGAAATGTAGAAAATCCGATTCTTAAAAGAAATTTCCTTGGAACAAAAGAAAAAACATGTTACATTTTTGAGAAAAACGTTTTAAAATGTTCTAATACCAGCTTTTTCCCAGCAGTGACATAATGAACACTTGTGGACAATTTCATATTCAGTGATGTCACTCAAGTTACATTTTTGAAGAAACCATTTTAAAATGATGAAAATATCCGGGTTTGAAAATCGGGTTTTATTGGAAATTTTATGAAATAAACCCCCTCAAGTAATTTTTTTTATAAAAACTGCTTTAATACAGTATAACAACATGTTACATTTTCGAGAAAACCGGTTTGAAATGTTGAAAATATCCGGGTTCTGAAATCGAATTTTATCCCAACTGTGACACAAAAAACACTTGTTGTGGGCAATTTCATATTTAGTGATGTCTCTCAGGTATTATTTTCATGAAAACCGGTTTAAGGTGTTGAAAATATCCGGGTTTGAAATAATAAAAAAATATAAAAAGACAATTCAAGTTAAAATTTCAGGAAACCCGGTTTAAAGTCAATAAAAACCGGTTTTTCGAGAAAACCGGTTTAAAATGTTGAAAAAATCCGGGTTTTAAATCGATGATTCTTTGATATTTTATATAATAAAAACCTCTCGAGATGAAATTTCATGAAAACCGGTTTGAAATGTTGAAACCAACCGTTTTTTTATAGCCGATTTTCTCGAAGAAAAACTCGATTTGAAAGCAGATTCTCTGTTCACATATGAATTATTATTTTTTTTTTTAAATATTTTGACTTGAAAATTCATGGATGTCTGTTCACAAACTAGAAATATTAAAAAATTCCTTTATTAAAGTTGAAAGAGTTGTTCGTCCTAAGCCTACTGAAACTTTTAATAATTTTCACCCACTAAAACACCTTCCTTATTTTCTGTATATAATTCAGATTAGTCACCGTTCTTGGTGTTAATTTGAGTTCGCCCTGCTATCCATCATCCCATCCTCCATCATCTTATTAATGGTTTTCTATAGTCCAAAAATTGCATCATCGTCATGTATAATCAAAATTTATTATCCAAACTGTCACAATCCGTTTACGAGCCCCCCTTCGCCATGTGTCTCGATGTAACAATCTGGCCATTTGTGGCTTTCGAAATGACTAAATGAAATCTATTCGATAATCAGCAAGCATTTCTGGGGAAAATTAATTAAAAATATAACCTTGATTTTTATTTCCAAGTCCTGCCTTTAAGCCTTCGAGGCTCTGCGAATGCGGCAGCATACGAATAAAAGGGAGTGTAATATTTTTAATTAGACAAATCTTTTTTGAATCTCCAGCACATCTTCTCCCACTTCCTCTATATTTATATATATTTCTTTTTCCTTCCTTTAATTCTCAGCTTAAGGTGTAGTCCTTGGCGGCGAGGCATAGCCAAGTAAAGCAAAGCAGAAAAAGCAAAAGGAATTATGCAAATAAATATTTGTCTAATAAACGGCACACAATGCTCCTTAAGCGAGGATGTTTATGGGGCCATAAAACAGTCTTTTGACTAATAACCAAACGCCATACAGTCCAGCCCTTGTCCCACAGAGATGAAAAGAATGGCCAACGGCCGGCCGGCAGAGAATGAAGACAAACATAAATCAGTGCTGCAAATCTGTTCATCTTGACCTTCATTTGGCTTGATTAATTTGATTGCAGCTAAATGGTTGGCAAAGAAAGCAAACAGCCAACGAGTGGTGGTGGAATATGAAGGGCCACGTAATTAATTTGTCGGATATTTATGTTTGAATGACCAACAAAAAGGGTGCCAAAGGATAATAAAAGGAGCGTATTAAATTGAGTGTACTAAATAGACAAAAAGAAAAAGAAATTTTTCATGAAGTGCTAATTGTTTCAGAAATTCATGATGTAATTTTTAATTAGAAAATTGACTTAATAAAGCCAAATGATTGGAGGGGAATGGTTGTGATTTCAAAGGTTAAGGGTTATTTAATGAAAACAACTTAAGAATGATTTTACATTGAAAATTTGTATCGAAAACCTGTGAAAACAGAATTAAGAAATTTTGCAAAGAGTATTGCTGCAATATAAAGATTAACTAAAGTTGCCGTAAAGATTATATAAGGTAGCCAAAAAGTTACTTCAAGGTGGTCGCAAAGCTTTTTTAAAAAATTTATTTAGTTAGATTTCAGGATAGATTTTTTAGGAAAGCTTTAAAGTTTTTTCGGAAAGCTTTAATGTAGCCCTTAAATATATTTTATGGTTGTCATAATAAGGCTATTTTTAAGTTGACAGTTTTTTAATGTAGCTTTAAAGCTTATTTAAAGCATCACTAAGGTACCCTTAAAGTTTCTCTAAGGTGAACTTAAAGCTTCTCTAAGTTAAGCTTAAAACTTCTTTAAGGTAGCCTTAAAGCTTCTTAAAGTTTCTTTAAGGTAGCCTTAAAGTTTCTTTAAGGTAGCCTTAAAGTTTCTTTAAGGTAGGGTTAAAGTTTCTTTAAGGTAGGGTTAAAGTTTCTTTAAGGTAGGGTTAAAGTTTCTTCAAGGTAGGGTTAAAGTTTCTTTAAGGTAGGGTTAAAGTTTCTTTAAGGTAGGGTTAAAGTTTCTTTAAGGTAGGGTTAACGTTTCTTTAAGGTAGCCTTAAAAATTCTTTAAGGTAGCCTTAAAGATTCTTTAAGGTAGCCTTAAATATTCTTTAAGGTAACCTTAAAGTTTCGTTACGGCAGCCTTAAAGTTTCTTTAAGGTAGGCGTAAAGTTTATTTAAAATATCCTTAAAGTTTCTTTAAAGTATCCTTAAGGCTTATTTAAGGTAGCCTTAAGGCTTCTTTAAGGTAGCCTTAAAGCTTCTTTAAGCTAGCCTTAAGGCTTCTTTAAGCTAGCCTTTAAGCGTATTTAAGGTAGCCTTAAAGCTTCTTTAATGTAGCCTTAAAGCTTCTTTAAGGTAGCCTTAAAGCTTCTTTAAGGTAGCCTTAAAGCTTCTGTAAGGTAGCCTTAACGCTTCTTTAAGGTAGCCTTAACGCTTCTTTAAGGTAGCCTTAACGCTTATTTAAGTAGCCTTAACGCTTCTTTAAGGTATCCTTAACGCTTCTTTAAGGTAGCCTTAACGCTTCTTTAAGGTAGCCTTAACGCTTCTTTAAGATAGCCTTAACGCTTCTTTAAGGCAGCCTTAAAGCTTCTTTAAGGTAACCTTAAAGCTTCTTTAATGTAGCCTTAAAGCTTCTTTAAGGTAACCTTAAAGCTTCTTTAATGTAGCCTTAAAGATTTTTAAGGGTACCCTTAAAGCTTCTTTAAGGTAGCCTTAAAGCTCACTTAAGGTAACCTTACATCTTCTTTATGGTAAACTTAAAGCTTATTTAAGGTAAAATTAAAGCTTATTTAAGGTAAACATAAAGCTTCTTTAAGGTAAACATAAAGCTTATTTAAGGTAATCCTAAAAGCTTCTTTAAGGTGGCCTTAAAGTTTTTAAGGAAGCTTTAAAGTTTCTTTGAGGTAGCTCTGAAGTTTCTATAATGTTGCTTTGAAGCTTCCTTAAATTTTCTTTGAAATAGCTTTGAAGCTTTCTAAAAGCATTATTAATAATAGCTTCTTTTAGGTAGCCTTAAAGCTCATTTATGTTAGCCTTAATGCTTCTTTAAGATCGCCATATATATTCTTTAAGGTAGCATTAAAGCTTCTTTAAGATAATCTTATAGTTTCTTGAAGATAGTCTTAAAGCTTCTTTACGGCTAATTTAATTTTTTATGACATTAATGCTACTTTAAGGTAGCCTTAACAAAAAGCTCATTATCATCGATTTTGCGTGAATTTATTTTTGATTGTAGGATCTTAATATATTCGTAAATTATTATTTTTGCCCTGAATTCATAGATATTTTTGGAAATATTAAATCAATTTACTGTTTATCTACAATATCTTTATCTTTAATTAATTATTTTTATTTTTATTATATGGAATTTTAATTACGTTTATTCTACTGAATTTCATACCCTTTCATAATCCTGTTTCCCTTTTTAATTTTCTGGAAATGAAAGACTCATACCCAAGTGTGCGAAGCTTTTTCTGTTCGGTTTAAATAACAACGAAATTTCTACATGGTAGTTATAAGCTTCACTTTTTCCAAAAATAGCTTAAAATGTATGCTGCTGCTACTGCTGGTGAGATGATGATGCTGGTGCTGTTGCTGGTAATGGACAAAGTCTGCATGTGGGGCTACAAACAAATTTGCCATCCTTCAGTTTCATATAAAATGAAATTCCGACAAAAAGATTACACAGCACGTTAACAGGACTGAGAGCACAGGCAAATTGAACAGGTGTAAAGTTATGAAAATACGCTAGAGCAAAAAATCGTTAAAACTCCAAGTGACATTACACTGAAAATTTTTCAAATTAAACTAGTTGCCTATTCCACATCTAGACAATTTTATAGTTGCAGTCGGAGTTGTAGTTGTCCATTTTATGAACATTTTTCTCTGAGTGTCACATATTCTGGTTATCATGTGAAGTGGATAAAATGTGAGAAACAAAACAGAGCAAAAAAACTGTGAAGAAACCTGCACAGGAAGGATGTATTAAAATAATGCCTGTGTTAGCATAAAAGATATAAAATATTTATAGATATTTTTCTGTATGTACATACATTTTTTAAATTAAATTCACTTCGACGAAATGTGGTTATGTGGGGAGCTTTAAAGAAAATAAGGTTGAAGAAAAGACTTCATCGATGCACAGTAATTTAGAAAATCGAAGGGAGTCTTTAAAACCTCTCTCATGTTGTAGAGAATGAAACTTTAACGGAATAAAACATGGGCCTGGCCAGACCGCTTTCGATTTTAATGGAAAGTAAATGAACGGTTCGACTTTTAGACTCATATAAAATGAAGATGAAGACTCTTATCAAGAATAATAAATATATGTGTGTTCGGAGCTTAGGTCTGGCTAGACTTTTTTCGATTTTAATGGTAATTTAATGAATTGGCTTACAATTCTAATTGTCTTAAAATTCATTAACAAGAACAATAAAAATATCAGTCTTGGGTCCATGGGTCTGGCCAGACCTTTTTCGATTTTAACGGAAATTTTATGAACTTGCTTACAATTCTGTTCAGTTTTCGAGCTGTCATAAAATTCCGAAGAAGACTCTTATCCAGAATAATAAAAATATCAGTGTTTGGTGCATGGGTCTGGTCAGACCTTTTTCAATTTTACTGGAAATTTTATTCATTTTCTTACAATTCTGTTTGATTAGCAAACTACCATTAAATTCAAATGAAGACTGTTAACAAGGATAATAAAAATATCTGTGTTAGGAGCATGGGTCTAGTCAGACCTTTTTCGATTTTACTGGAAATTATATGAATTTCCTTTCTATTCTGTTTGGTTTTCGAGCTGTCATAAAATTCAGATTAAGACTCTTAACAAGGTTAATAAAAATATCGGTTTTCAGAGCATAGGTCTGGACAGACCTTTAACGATTTTACTGGAATTTATGTGATTTTCCTTACTATTCTGTTTGGTTTCCGAGCTGTCAAAATTCAGATTAAGACTCTTAACAAGGTTATTAAAAATATCTGTTTTCAGAGCATGGGTCTGGACAGACCTTTTCGAAATTTTATTGGAATTTTATTTTTACTGGAAATTATGTGATTTTCCTTACTATTCTGTTTGGTTTCCGAGCTGTCAAAATTCAGATTAAGACTCTTAACAAGGTTAATAAAAATATCTGTTTTCAGAGCATGGGTCTGGACAGACCTTTTCGAAATTTTATTGGAATTTTTATGAATTTGCTAACAAATCTGTTTGGTTTTCGAGCTATCATAAAATTTAGATGGTGACTATTAACAAGAATAATAAAAATATCTGTTTTCAGAGCATGGGTCTAGTCAGACCTTTTTCGATTTTACTGGAAATTTTATGAATTTCCTTACTATTCTGTTTGGTTTTCGGGCTGTCATAAAATTTAGATGGTGACTCTTAACAAGGATAATAAAAATATCTGTTTTCGGAGCATGGGTCTGGACAGACCTTTTCGAAATTTTATTGGAATTTTTATGAACTTGCTAACAAATTTGTTTGGTATTCGAGCTGTCATAAAATTCGGATGAAGACTCTTAACAAGGTTAACAAAAATATCTGTGTTCGGAGCATGGGTCTAGACAGACCTTTTTCGATTTTACTGGAAATTATATGAATTTCCTTACTATTCTGTTTGGTTTTCGAGCTGTCATAAAATTCAGATTAAGACTCTTAACAAGGTTAATAAAAATATCGGTTTTCAGAGCATAGGTCTGGACAGACCTTTTTCGATTTTACTGGAAATTATATGAATTTGCTAACAAATCTGTTTGGTTTTCGAGTTGTCATAAAATTCGGATGAAGACTCTTAACAAGGTCAATACAAATATCTGTGTTCGGAGCATGGGTCTAGACAGACCTTTTTCGATTTTACTGGAAATTATGTGAATTTCCTTTATATTCTGTTTGGTTTTCAAGCTGTCATAAAATTTAGATGGTGACTCTTAACAGGGATAATAAAAATATCTGTTTTCAGAGCATGGGTCTGGACAGACCTTTTTTGATTTTACTAGAAATTGAATGAATTTAATTACTCTTCTGTTTGTTTTTCGAGCTGTCATAAAATTCAGCTGAATCCTCTTAACAAGGATAATAAAAATATATGTTTTCAGAGCATGGGTCTGGACAGACCTTTTTCGATTTCACTGGAAATTATATGAATTTCCTTACTATTCTGTTTGGTTTTCGAGCTGTCATAAAATTCAGCTGAATCCTCTTTACAAGGACGATTCAAATATCTGTTTTCAGAGCATGGGTCTAGACAAACCTTTTTCGATTTTACTGGAAATTATATGAATTTCCTTACTATTCTGTTTAGTTTTCGAGCTGTCAAAAAATTCAGCTGATTCCTCTTTATAAGAATAATAAATATATCTGTTTTCAGAGCATGGGTCTGGACAGACCTTTTCGAAATTTTATTGGAATTTTTATGAATTTTCTAACAAATCTGTTTGGTTTTCGAACTGTCATAAAATTCAAATGAAGACTCTTCAAAAGGACAATAAAAATATCTGTGTTCGGAGCATGGGTCTGATCAGACCTTCTTCTTCAATTATAATGGCTTTCGTATTTTTATGCTTTTGTTCACCCATTTTCCTTTTTTGTTTTTTTTTTTTTCACCAAAATTCATTTCATTCCACCTCTGAGAGATGCTAAACATCAGCCGGCTCCTCAACGTGCGCCAGACTCTGATAAATTCACCCATTTATCGACTTTTTGCCTTTGGACAGGGAAATTTGTAATCATTTATTTTGCCAACAACCCTATTGTGTCGTGGGAGGAGAAGCAGGAGGGAGATTTGAAAGATTGAAACCGTTTTCCTAAGGACACACGTGCACAGCCACCTGACACATATACATAGCTGGCTGCCATTTCTAGGATAATGTCCTGATGCATTTGGTGTAAGGCTATAATGGCAGTACAGCCAGCATTTGGCTGTGCCAACGCTAATAAATAAAACTTACACGGTCTTCACGGCTCCATTTGCCTAAATATTGCCACACTTGTTGGTGTCAGCGCCAGCCCGCTGCAAAGTGGCAAATCATTCCAAGCAATCGCACTGGAACACCAGCCCTTTTAACCCCTACCTCAGTCACCACTTTCCCCAGCACTCTAAAGTGCAATAAAATATTAATATTTTCCATCTCCCTCTCTCGCTCTCCATTTTGAGGACTCGACCTACAACAATATTTTGGAACGTGTAGCCAAGAATTTAATGGAAAACTTGCACTTTGCTCGAGAACTCTTAGCTATAGACATACAAACAAACATATACATATATACAAATTTATATATTGTATTATTCGAGTGCAGGTAGGTAGGGCACGTGTAGTGCCGCGTAGGAAAACTGAAAATTATGTCTAATGGATTTTAGACTACGAAACTAATGTTTTCATGGGTGGCAAAAATTCTAGCTTCTAAGAGGTAAATGAATGAGGTCACACGAGGTGGGTTTAATAATTGTGAGACAAGTTAGTTCTTGGAAATTTAATTTCCTGGAAATTCTTTTTCATCACCCCCCCCTTTTTTTCGTTTTACCCTGAAATCATACACTTAAGTGCTCTTTGTTAAGATATAAAAGTATAATTTTGTAGATATTTTTTTTTTTGCAATTTGTATGGCATTGCATTTCTTGCATATTTTCGAACAATATCAATCATAAGTACTTGAGTGCATTCCAGGAAAATTGCATGACGAGAATAAAACACACACACACACAATTTGAAAATACAACAAAGGCAAGCACATTTTAAGTGCATCTTTTAATAAAATTGTGAATGTGAATGCTGTAAATAAAGCAGGGCATCTGGTCGACAATTGATGTGAGAGTGTAACCAGGCATTTGGCTGAAGGTGAAATTTTTCAACTGCAACAAAGAATACATTTAATTCGAATTCAAACAACTAAATACCGGAAACACAAAGGAAAATTGAAAAAAAAAATCGAAAAAATTCCCATTGAAATTAAAATACACACCCAGCAAGCACTAAGGAGGAGCTATTTCCAGACGCTAAGCTTTGAACCAAACGAAAAAAAACAAGTAAAAATAGCGTTAAGTTTGGCCCATGCGGAACTATTCCCTCCACCATGGATAGCATTCCACAGAGGTTATCCATTTTAGTAGAAGTGCATTAACAAACCAACAAAGTGAATTATCCAAAACAAATAAAAATATTGAAAAAATAATTTTATAAAAAAATATAATATTTTAATTATTTCAAACCACGCTTATAAGGCAAGATTACCAATACGTTTACACTGTATATATCGAAATAATACTTCAAGTCAATTCAAAAAATAAATATTCTTATATTTATATTTTCAAAAAGCTTAAATACCATAAATATTGGTAGATAGTGGTAGCTACAGTTGGTTGTATTTCCAACCTATTTCCTAATTCCAAAAGTATAAATTTTGAAAATCCATTATCTCACGTACACAGTGCAAAATAACCTAACTTCATGATTCAACCAATTTTTGCCGTAAAAGAAAAAGTACGAATTTGGAAAAAATTTATTTTGCTTGTCTATGCAGTCAGAGGAATGTATACACCGAATTCCATGATTCCAGCTGCGTCCATTTGGCTGGTACCATTTTTATCTCTTTTTCCACTTTATCCCCAAAAAGTACGAATTTCGAAAAATCAGTTTATTTTCCGTGTCTACACAGTCAGAGGAATGTATACACCGAATTTCATGACTCTAGCTGCGGTCATTAGATTGGTACTATTTTGATCCCCTTTTTTCATTTTAACCCAAAGGTACGAATTTTGAAAAATCCGTGTATTTTACTTGTCTATGCAATAAGAGAAATGTATATACCGAATTTCATTATTTTAGGTACAGCCGTTTGGTTGGTACCATTTTTATCCCTCTGTTCCCATTGTATCCCTTGAAAGTACGAATTTGGAAAAAAAAACCTTTTATTTTTCGTGTCTACACAGTCAAAGGAATGAATACTCCGAATTTCATGACTCTAGCTGCTGTCATTTGGTTGGTACTATTTTTATCCCCTTTCCATTTAGACCCCAAAAAGTACGAATTTTGAAAAATTCGTGTATTTTACTTGTCTATGCAATCAGAGGAATGTATACACCGAATTTCATTATTCGAAGTACAGCCGTTTGGTTGGTACCATTTTTATCCCTCTATTCCCATTTTACCCCTTAAAAGTACGAATTTGGAAAAAATACTTTTATATTATGTATCTACTCAATTAGAGGAATATACGCACCGAATTTCGTGTTTCTAGCTGTTGTCGTTTAATATGTACCATTTTTATCCCATTTTTGCCCCATTTCACGCCCTACAAAAAAGAATCCCTTTATGGTGCACGTTTTTGCTATAAGAAGAATGCGCATACCAAATATCAAGTAAATATAAACACAGATATTCAAAAAACATGCTTAAATACGCTAAAATATTAAGGATTATTATGGGTATTTTTAGTCCTTGTGAGGGAAAATTTTCTCCATTTGGGTCGAGTTCGTCCCGTTTCAATCCCAAACGATCGACGACTATAAGACGTATTTATGGAAAATTTGAACGTTGTAGCTTCTTTCGTTTATATGACGGACATGTCTAGATCGTCTTAGAATTTTATGGCGATCAAGAATATATATACTCTATAGGGTCTCAGGTCGATATTTCAAGGTATTACAAACGGAATGACAAAGTTAGTATACCCCCATCCTGGAGGAGGAGGGTATAACAAAAAGATGTCGAGAAGTCTATAAAAATTTTGTCAATTTTCTCTGAAAAATCGGACAATTTTTCTATGGAAAAATCGGACAATTTTTCTATGGAAAAATCGGACAATTTTTCTATGGAAAAATCGGACAATTTTTCTATGGAAAAATCGGACAATTTTTCTATGGAAAAATCGGACAATTTTTCTATGGAAAAATCGGACAATTTTTCTATGGAAAAATCGGACAATTTTTCTATGGAAAAATCGGTCAATTTTCTCAAAAAACGGAGCATTTTCGCATTCAAAAAGTACTTCTCTATCTGAATAATCTTAGTTGCTTTTGTACACACAAACCCCTATATTGATAGGGCACCCTCCTATGCCTGCCGCAGTACTGGAATGCTTTCCAAGAATGATTTTTCGCTCGCTTTACATGTAAATGTGCTATCCTGAGTCTCGTTTTTACACTTATTAATATTTCACCTGATGGCAATCTGGAATATCAAATAGGGATGGCTGTTGGTTGCTCAGCGTCACCCATAAACTACTATATTTTATACACACCAATATGTACGTACGTGTAGCTTTTATTTATTTATGGATCAAATCGGCAAATATTTCGTTCAGTGTTGTGGTCTTTGCTATGCCATTGCACTCGTTCGCAGAAAAAATTTGATAGTTTTCGTAAAACAAATTCAATGTTACGGTAGAGGGAGTAGCACGTGCAGCGAAAAATGGCAAGTATTAGTCATTGTCAATTGGTCATAGAAAAATTAAGAAAAATAAAAATCAGAAAAAATTACGAATTTTTCAAAGAAAAATTTTCAAATTTGTCAACTTTTTCACAGAAAAATTGTCAACTTTTTCATAGAAAAATTGTCACATTTTTCATAGAAAAATTGTCACATTTTTCATAGAAAAATTGTCACATTTTTCATAGAAAAACTGTCACATTTTTCATAGAAAAATTGTCACATTTTTCATAGAAAAATTGTCACATTTTTCATAGAAAAATTGTCACATTTTTCATAGAAAAATTGTCACATTTTTCATAGAAAAATTGTTAAATTTTTCATAGAAAAATTGTCACATTTTTCATAGAAAAATTGTCACATTTTTTATAGAAAAATTGTTAAATTTTTCATAGAAAAATTGTTAAATTTTTCATAGAAAAATTGTCACATTTTTCATAGAAAAATTGTCACATTTTTCATAGAAAAATTGTTAAATTTTTCATAGAAAAATTGTCAAATTTTTCATAGAAAAATTGTCAAATTTTTCATAGAAAAATTGTCAAATTTTTCATAGAAAAATTGTCAAAATTTTCATAGAAAAATTGTCAAATTTTTCATAGAAAAATTGTCAAATTTTTCATAGAAAAATTGTCAAAATTTTCATAGAAAAATTGTCCAAATTTTCATAGAAAAATTGTCAACTTTTTCATAGAAAAATTGTCAAAATTTTCATAGAAAAATTGTCAAATTTTTCATAGAAAAATTGTCAAAATTTTCATAGAAAAATTGTCAAAATTTTCATAGAAAAATTGTCAAAATTTTCATAGAAAAATTGTCAAATTTTTCATAGAAAAATTGTCAACTTTTTCATAGAAAAATTGTCAACTTTTTCATAGAAAAATTGTCAAATTTTTCATAGAAAAATTGTCAACTTTTTCATAGAAAAATTGTCAACTTTTTCATAGAAAAATTGTCAACTTTTTCATAGAAAAATTGTCAACTTTTTCATAGAAAAATTGTCAACTTTTTCATAGAAAAATTGTCAACTTTTTCATAGAAAAATTGTCACATTTTTCATAGAAAAATTGTCACATTTTTCATAGAAAAATTGTCACATTTTTCATAGAAAAATTGTCACATTTTTCATAGAAAAATTGTCACATTTTTCATAGAAAAATTGTCACTTTTTTCATAGAAAAATTGTCACTTTTTTCATAGAAAAATTGTCACACTTTTCATAGAAAAATTTTTCATAGGAAAATTGTCACATTTTTTCATAGAAAAATTGTCACATTTTTCATAGAAAAATTGTCACATTTTTCATAGAAAAATTGTCACATTTTTCATAGAAAAATTGTCACATTTTTCATAGAAAAATTGTCACATTTTTCATAGAAAAATTGTCACATTTTTCATAGAAAAATTGTCACATTTTTCATAGAAAAATTGTCACATTTTTCATAGAAAAATTGTCACATTTTTCATAGAAAAATTGTCACATTTTTCATAGAAAAATTGTCACATTTTTTAAAAAAAAAATTGTCACATTTTTCATAGAAAAATTGACACATTTTTCATAGAAAAATTGTCACATTTTTCATAGAAAAATTGTCAACTTTTTCATAGAAAAATTGTCAACTTTTTCATAGAAAAATTGTCAACTTTTTCATAGAAAAATTGTCAACTTTTTCATAGAAAAATTGTCAACTTTTTCATAGAAAAATTGTCAACTTTTTCATAGAAAAATTGTCAACTTTTTCATAGAAAAATTGTCAACTTTTTCATAGAAAAATTGTCAACTTTTTCATAGAAAAATTGTCACATTTTTCATAGAAAAATTGTCACATTTTTCATAGAAAAATTGTCACATTTTTCATAGAAAAATTGTCACATTTTTCATAGAAAAATTGTCACATTTTTCATAGAAAAATTGTCACTTTTTTCATAGAAAAATTGTCACACTTTTCATAGAAAAATTGTCACTTTTTTCATAGAAAAATTGTCACTTTTTTCATAGAAAAATTGTCACACTTTTCATAGAAAAATTTTTCATAGGAAAATTGTCACATTTTTTCATAGAAAAATTGTCACATTTTTCATAGAAAAATTGTCACATTTTTCATAGAAAAATTGTCACATTTTTCATAGAAAAATTGTCATATTTTTCATAGAAAAATTGTCGAATTTTTCATAGAAAAATTGTCGAATTTTTCATAGAAAAATTGTCGAATTTTTCATAGAAAAATTGTCGAATTTTTCATAGAAAAATTGTCGAATTTTTCATAGAAAAATTGTCGAATTTTTCATAGAAAAATTGTCGAATTTTTCATAGAAAAATTGTCGAATTTTTCATAGAAAAATTGTCGAAATTTTCATAGAAAAATTGTCAACTTTTTCACAGAAAAATTGTCAACTTTTTCATAGAAAAATTGTCAACTTTTTCACAGAAAAATTGTCAACTTTTTCATAGAAAAATTGTCAACTTTTTCACAGAAAAATTGTCAACTTTTTCATAGAAAAAAATTTTTTATAGAAAAAAGTGCCAACTTTTTTATAGAAAAAAGTGCCAACTTTTTTTATAGAAAAAAGTCCCTACTTTTTTTTATAGAAAAAAGTCCCTACTTTTTTATAGAAAAAAATGCCTACTTTTTTAGAAAAAAGTGCCAACTTTTTTTTTATAGAAAAAAGTGCCAACTTGTATAAAAAAGTGCAACATTTTTTATAAGAAAAGTGCCACCCTCTTCATGGAGAAAATGAAAACTTTTTACAACAATTAATTACCTTCTCTATTAGCTTTAATTTTTATTGTATTTGCTGACTTTCCCTTTTCCATTACAATGTCATTTGCCAAAATTCTTCTCTAATGGAAAAACATTTATCTAATTATGCCAAATAAATTTTTATGTATGTGTGTTTGGTATGTTTAAATATTTCAATGTAGGTTGGTAATGTTTTTAACCCAATAACCGGTCGTTCAGCGGTTGGAAACTACAAAATGTCCAGAGCAACATGGATAGCCAAACACAAACAATATCGATACAATCGTATGGCTATCATGGCCGCCATCAACGCCACTGTCACCACTGCCACGCCATCATGGCCACCATCAGCCATTAATGGTTCAATTAAGAGCAAAGAGTCAAACAAACAAATTGTGCTATTTCCCGCTAGCAAATAGTGATACCAAAATAATTGAGAGAAAAGTGCATGTTCTAAATGGAAAACAAATAATAGTGTGAATCAACGCAAAGGAGAGTGATGAGATTTTTGAAAAAGACAAAAATCAATGAATTTATATTGTTTCAAATGGTAAAGAATCATAGGAATGATTTTTCTTTTATCTTCTATTGAGCAATTTCATCACTCCTCTTTAGACACCCTTTGAAATGTTTCCATCGTCCTCTCTATTTATTTTCCATTGGCAATGGAAATTGTTATTGTAATTTACTTTTCAAATTGAAAACTCTATAAAACCGTCAATAGCTGTTAGAGCTCGTTAGATATAGTTTTTGGTAATTGACACTATCACCGCTTTCCTTTTGAATAAAAATTGCCAGGACTTGATGACAATTTCGGGTTACTTGCGAAAAAATAGAAAATGCTGTTACAAATTGGCTGCACATTTGCAAATGTTTCCTCAGTTTAATCAATTAGCTCGTTTCAGTTTTGGAATTTTCAACTTCGCTACTCCTTTGAAATCCTTGGAGTTTTGTTGATGAATCAAAATAATCTATTCGGGCAAACTTCTATCCCTTTCTTCTTGTTTTGCCTTGAAATCATTAAACAAAACCCATACAAATGTTATATTAGTCTTACCTTTGTGTTCTTTCCCCCTAAAAGTATACCTTACCCTATCTGCCGCCTGCACGCCCTGTTGACATTCAATTAAATTTGAAAATTATTCAATTGATTTTCTAAATTCTATGCACTGGCTGTCTCGTCCATAAATAAACAGCCAGCAAACTTTAGAGACATATTTCGGGTTTATTAATTATTTAGGACTTGTTGTTCAGCCACGCAATAGCAAATTGCCGATGTAGATGTCACGCACTGCGCCCAAAAGTAGGCTAACCTCGGCTAACGAGCAGGTCAATGGACGACCAAAGATAATGGGGCGGGGAAATTCAAATTCACTCGGGCATAGAGATAAGAGAATTTCAAAACAGTGTTTCCAATTGCATGCACAACGGCACTCGGGTATGGGGGTCTACCGTCCAATTTAAAATTGTGAAATAATTGTAGCCTACATTTGGGAGGGCGCAGAGTGTGGAGAGAGGACTTTAAATAAATAAACAAATCTACGAGAATGAAATAATTTTGCAAATGCAAACTGAAACCTGAGAGACACATAGAAATGTGTGTGTATTTCTCCCATACATACTCATTTGTAGTTAGAATCAAATTTAACTTCAAACATAGCATAGCATACTTTTGGGGCTGTTGCCATTGTATTTTATTTAGCACACATTTATAACCCGATCTATTGTCTATTGCAACTACAAATGTAATATAATCCCATTTGCTATTAAAAGAGCTCAGTATTATTGACAATTTATGTTACACTCTGTAGCTGCCGAAACTTTTCGAATAGGATTTGGAGCTGATTGATTGTTTATTGGTGTTGAACTAATGCGGTTTTATGCTCTGCAGACAACACCATTATCATTAGATGCACGCCTGTGCCGCATTTAAGTTTTATTTTCATAAAATCCAGATTTAAGTGAATATTTATTTTAAAGTGTTAGAGGATTAAAAGTGGAAATTGAACATAAACTAGTTGTGTAAATCAAGCAAATATTTACAATTTGGGAAATAATTCCAGGGCTGTAAAAAATTAAAATTATTTGGGGCATATAGACACCGAGGAAAGGTCTACCTCTATTTTCATTAAGTCGTTCATGAATAAAGGGTTGTATCTCTTGCTTCGTGGGACTGGAATCCTTCACTTTGCATTGGAATAAGAAGATTTTTTTTATCCCTATTCATATAAGATCAAGGGATAATAATAAAAATAACACTGTAAGAGTAATAGAAAGTGTAAGCTGAATATACGTGTGTCGGCATTTGGAAAGTTTTTATTGGAGACCTTTTTAGAGGGGAATCAATATTTCCCCCCCTTTGCACATTCTTATGATGAATCGATAGAGAAAACCTCGAGATCCACACCTTTTAAGTATAGGATGTGTTCAGCAACATTACTGAAAACACTACGACGAACATTTTTGTAAAACATTTTAACCCTCTAGCTTCTCAATGTAGGGGTCTTGTTGGCCCCTTTTGCAAAAAAGGGTAAAAAACACCCCTAAAGCGGGGGTTTAATTGATCAAAATGTTCCACAAATTTATTCACCATAAAATTCTATTATAAGTCTCTGAATACACCACTCTAAACTCAATTTAAATGTCAGAAATAAATCAAAACCTCAAATTCACAATTTGGGGTTAATTGTGTACTTTTTCCAAATTAGCGCTAAATTGTCCCACAAATCCGAATTTTTCGAGGGTGATGTGTGTGGAAAAAATATTCTACATAAAATTTCACTATAAGTCAGCGAACAAAAGACAGCTGTAGATATAATATTTATATATAATTTAGTACTTGGAAAATATAGTTCCCCATTTTTCACATTCTTATGATGAATCGATAGAGGCAACCTTGATATCCCTACATTTTAGGTAATGGATGTGTTCAGCAATATTACTTAAAACACCACAAGGAACATGTTTGTAGACCATTTTAACCCTCTAGCTGTTCAATATTGAGGTCTTTTTGGTCACTTTTGTGAAAAAGTGCAAAAAACACCGTTAAAGCAAGGCCACAACGGGTCAAAATGTTCCACAAAAATATTTGCCATAAAATTCTACTATAAATCTCTGCATACACTCAAACTCAAAACTCAACTTAAATGTCAGAAAATTCAAAATTCAGGTTCAAGTCAAAACTTAAAATTTAATGTTTTTTTTTTTTTTAAATTTAAATGATTTCGAGCTTTTTCCGAATTGGTGCTAAATTGTCCCACAAAACTGATTTTTAGAATGGTGGTGTGAATGGTGAAAATATTCTACATAAAATTTCACTATAAGTCACAGAACAAAAGAAAGATGTATATATAATATTTATATATAATTTAATATTTGGAAAATATAATAGTTCCCCATTTTGCACATTCTTATGATGAATCGATAGAGGAAACCTAGTGATCCTTACTTTTTAAGTATATAATGTGTTCAGCAATATTACTTAAAACACCACAAAGAAGGTTTTTGTAGAACATTTTAACCATCTAGCTGTTCAATATTGAGGTCTTTTTGGTCACTTTTGTGAAGAAGTGCAAAAAACACCGTTAAAGCAAGGCTACAACAGGTGAAAATGTTCCACAAAAATATTTGCCATACAATTCTACTATAAATCTCTGCATGCACCAAAACTCAACTTAAATGTCAGAAAATTCAAAATGCAGGTTCAAGTCAAAACTTAAAATTAAGGGTTTAGTGTTAATTTCGTACTTTATCCGAATTTGAGCTAAAGTTGCAGTTTAGGGGGGGTGATGTGAATGGAAAAAATATTCTACATCAAATTTCACTATAAGTCACAGAACAAAAGAAAGCAGTAGATATAATATATATAACTGAAATATCAGTGCCATTTGGGTATTTAAACAAGAAATTATTTATTCAAATAATTCTTTTGGCTCCTGGTTGCACTGTGCGACAGTCCAAAAGCTCTGGGAAGTGATATTATTTTGCTGGTAGGTATTGTCGAGTAGAACAAGAATCTGTATTTGAAATTTGCCAGACACTCACAAAATCTTGAGTTACGGGTAAAAACCGGGTTTTCGTACATTTACACACTTAGATATAGCACCCGTACTAATTTCACTGCCGATTTGACTCTTTTCACTAAAAACAATTAAAAAAAGCGTTAAGAACTTTATATACCCTCCACCATGGATTGCATTCCACAGAGGCTGTCGGTTTTTGTAGAAGTGCAGTAATATTACAGGAAAATGTAAATTTTTTAATATAACTAAACCAAAACAAATGCAAATATTGAAAAAATAATTTTATAAATAAATATAGTATTTTAATTATTTAAAACCATTATTTATTTCAAATCAAAAAATATATATTCTCATATTTATATTTTCAAAAAGCTTAAATACCATAAATATTGGTAGATAGTGGGTTCTACAGTTGGTTGTATTTCCATTCTCTTTTAATTCCAAAAGTACAAATTTTGAAAATCCATTATCAGACGTACATAGTGCAAAATAACCTAACTTCATGATTCAACCAATTTTTGCCGTAAAATAGCAAGTACGAATTTGGAAAAAAACTTTTTATTTTGCGTGTCTATGCAGTCAGAGGAATGTATACACCGAATTCAATGAGTTCGTTGGTACCATTTTTACGCCCTTGACGTTTCTACGCAATTAGAATTTCATCATTCTAGCTGTAGTCGTTTAGTTGGTACTATTTTTGTCCCTCTGTACCATTGTATCCCTTGAAAGTACGAATTTCAAAAAATCCGTCTATTTTCCGTGTCTACGCAGTCAGAGGAATATATACTCCGAATTGCATGACTCTAGCTGCGGTCATTTGGTTGGTACTATTTGTATTCCCTTTTTCCATTTTAACCCCAAAAAGTACGAATTTCTAAATATCCGTTTATTTTCCGTGTCTACGCAGTCAGAGGAATATATACTCCAAATTGCACGACTCTAGCTGCGGTCATTTGGTTGGTACTATTTTTATCCCCTTTTTCATTTTAACTCCAAAAAGTACGATTTTCAAAAAATCCGTTTATTTTAAGTGTCTACGCGATCAGAGGAATGTATACACAGAATTTAATTATTCCAGGTGTGGCCGTTTGGTTGGTAACATTTTTATCCCTCCGTACCCATTGTATTCCTTGAAAGTGCGAAAGTACGAATACTCCGAATTTCATGACTCTAGCTGCGGTCATTTGGTTGGTACTATTTTTATCCCTTTTTTTATTTTGACCCCAAAAAGTATGAATTTCGAAAAATCTGTTTATTTTCCTTGTCTACACAGTCAGAGGCATGTATACTCCGAATTTCACGACTGCAGCTGCGGTCACTTGATTGGTACTATTTTTATCCCCTTTTTTATTTTAACCCCAAAAAGTACGAATTTTGAAAAATCCCTGTATTTTAATAAGAATAACTTTATGGAGCACGTTTTTGCTATAAGGGGAATGCGCATACCAAATATCAAGCAAATATAAACAGACATATTCAAAAACCATGCTTAAATACGCTAAAATAGTAATAATATAGACGCGCAGCGTAAAGTACATTTTGGGAATTTGTACTTTTAGGCGAAGAAGGACAGAAAAGGGATAAATATGGTGCCAAACTAATTGATACAGCTAAAACAATGAAATTCGGTGTATAAGTGGTTCTGCTTCGTAGACTCGAATTTTTTTCGATATTTGTACTTTTAGGGTGAAAATGGGGAAAAAGGGATAAAATTAGTACCGATCAAATGGTTGCGGCTAGTATCTTAAAATTTTGTGTATACATTCCTCTGACTATATAGCTCGACTAAAAGTAAATTTTCGAAATTTGTACTTTTTGGGGAGAATGTTGCGAAACGGGACGAAAAGGGATAAAAATGGTACCAACCGAATGCATGCACCTAGACCAATGAAATTCGGCGAATATGTCACTGTCACTGCGTAAAAGCAAAACTAAGAGATTTTTTCGATATTTACTCTATTAGGGTGGAAATGCGGAAAAAGTGTTCCTATAAAATGGCTCTACATTCCTCGGACTTTGTAGAGGTGCATCATAAAGACATTTTTCGAAATTTATACTTTTAGGGAAAACAGGCATAAAAGTGGTGCCAACCAAATGGACTAGAATAATAAAATTCGGTGTTTGTAGCATTTGTGCTTCAAAATAAGATCTTCCCACCATATTCATCTTTCTTTCGAAACGATAATTTAGCTTATTGAATTACCGTCAGAACACAAATTTTGTCAAATGTATATAATCTGCTAATTTATTTTGGCTCTCTAAACTCGAAAATGATATTACAAACTTTTATGGATAAATTAAAAAAATGGTAAAATTTAAATTTTCGCCTTCAATATTTATACCTTCATTTTGGAAATATAGGTTATATGTTCGAAGGCTACAAATGTTACAAATTTCCGTTTCCTATACAAACAGTCAACAAAAATTTAGAAATTTTTTTTTTGAAAACATCTTTTTTGTTGACGCGAAAAAAATCATTAAAAATATAAAGAAAATTTTGAAAAAATTGTACCATTTTTGGATAGCCTACTGTAGAAAACAATGTCTTTATGTAAATAATCTATGAATAAATGTAGAAGTTATAACACTTTTTGTAGACGCAAACAGCATTTTTGGTATTAATCTATGTGTCTACAGTCCATCTTATTTCTAATCTTTTGTCCATAGTTTGATTTTCTATTGTTCTGTTGATCTATTCCCGTTCTTGTGTGAGTAGAACTAAAGTTTTCCCTAACACAAACTATAAGTAGTTTGTGATCCAGACGAAATTTGTTGGTAAAATCATAAAAAATAGGAAAAAATCGAGATATGAATTTGAATTATATTTTACAAAATATGCAGCATACTTGTAGGCTAAAAGTGCATGGTTTTTATCTTTGTTAGTTATTCTCATGTTTCAAGTGCACAGCAAGGATATTTATTTAAAATTAGAAGTTGTATTTATATATAGTTCACTGCTTTATTTCGGATTTTTAGCCATATTAAATATTTAAATATTCCCTGCTTTAACCGCAAACACACAGAAGCATACTTTGTGGCGCTGAACTTTTTTAAAGCAATGTTTTCAAATTTCCTATTTTTCTTTCACACTCTGCATGCTCTTTAAATAATGCAAATGTTATTGATAAAATTCTCCTTTTTTTAATGGATTGTTGTTTACTTGTGGGATTATCAAGTTCGTTGTTTATTTCTAAAACAATGCTAAAAGCATTCTCTTGTTCTGTTTCTACTCTCACCGGCTTTCATTGAATCATCGAATTGCTCAAAAGTGTGAATGAATAAAAATAGGGTTTGAAACTTCCTTTTTATTGCAGCATACTTTAAGGTTCGTTAAACGTATTGTTGTTTTGTTTTGTTTTGTGCATTCTAAATGCCCTGAACTGGGGTGGGTTGGTCTACTCAACAGAACGCATGCGAAGTGTTATCAGTATCCAGTCGATTGAACTTGTTTTGGGTCAATGAACCGAAGTTGTTAGCCGATAGCAAAGCATATTTTTAAGCTGCTTAAGCTGTATTGTTTTGATATCTTTTATGAACTATAGATGTTTCTAAGGCTTTTATTTTGTTAAAATACTGGTAAGTTATAGCATACTTTCAGGCAACCTTACTGTTAGCTATTATTCAGCCATTTGATAAAGTTTAAAGCATATTGTTTTTTATTTTTGTTTATGGTTTTATCAGTTTACCATTGTTTGCCTGCGTGTATGTTAATAAAATTAAAATATTTAACAACAAAATATTCAAAATAAAACATATGGTCTGTGTATGTGTTTTAAATTAACTTTTTGGTTGTTTTATGTGAATTACATTGTTATTGTTATCAGATTTCGTTGTAATGAATTCAATTCAATCGGTTTTTATGGCCGTTTTTTCATTGCAAAATACTTTTTCGTTAACCCGCGTTGGGGACAGTATTTTTTTTAAACTGGATAAATGTTACAACCAGAAGGGAGTGAAGGATACTCGTTATATTTGCATGCATGGAGTACCATTTTGAAATGCTTTAGTCCGTTGCGACCATTTATGGGTATTATATAGGGCTTTATTGAAAAAATAAATCGATAATTTTGTATTTTTGTCAAAAATATACTATGTATTTTTAGATGTTTCATTTACTGATTACGATTAAGCAGTCAAAAATTGGTCGGATCTTACGACTTATAAAGTCTTTTTTCAATTTGAAATTATTTAATCTCATTTTTATTTCTATCCATCCATCTGTATTCTATGGTGGGCGGTTTGTTTTACTATGGTACGACCTGATACACTGGCAATTTTTAAAAATCAGCATCTTAAAATCCTAGATGTAATTAATTAAATTAAATTTCAAATCAAAAAAATAATATTCTTATATTTATATTTTCAAAAAGCTTAAATACCATAAATATTGGTAGATAGTGGGTGCTACAGTTGGTTGTATTTCCATTCTATTTTAATTCCAAAAGTACAAATTTTGAAAATCCATTATCAGACGTATATAGTGCAAAATAACCTAACTTCATGATTCAACCAATTTTTGCCGTTAAAGAAAAATTACGAATTTGGAAAAAAAAACTTTTTATTTTGTGTGTCTATGCAGACTGCGGAATGTATACACTGAATTCCATGATTCCAGCTGCGCCCATTTGGTTGGTACTATTTTTATCCCTTTTTTCCATTCTAGCCCCAAAAAGTACGAATTTCGAAAAATCTTTTTATTTTAAGTGTCTACTCAATCAGAGGAATGTATACACCGACTTTCATTGTTCCAAGTGTAGCCGTTTTGTTGGTACCATTTTTATCCCTCCGTACCCATTGTATCCCTTGAAAGTACGAATTTGGAGAAAACATTTTATTTTTCATGTCTACGTAGTCAAAGGAATGTATACTCCGAATTTCATGACTCTAGCTGCGGTCATTTGGTTGGTACTATTTGTATCCCCTTTTTCTATTCTAACCCCAAAAAAGTACGAACTTCGAAAAATCTGTTTATTTTAAGTGTCTACGCAATCAGAGGAATGTATACACCGACTTTCATTATTCCAGGTGTAGCCGTTTTGTTGGTACCATTTTTATCCCTCCGTACCCATTGTATCCCTTGAAAGTACGAATTTGGAAAAAAACCTTTTATTTTTCATGTTTACGTAGTCAAAGGAATGTATACTCCGAATTTCATGACTCTAGCTGCGGTCATTTGATGTACAATTTTTATCCCCTTTTTCCATTTTAGCCCCAAAAAGTACGAATTTCGAAAATTCGTCCATTTTCCGTGTTTACGCAGTCAGAGGAATGTATACTCCGAATTCCATGATTCTAGCTGTGGTCATTTGGTTGGTACTATTTTTATTCCCTTTTTTCATTTTAACCCCAAAAAGTACGAATTTTAAAATAACCGTGTATTTTACTTATCTATGCAATCTGAGGAATGTATACACCGAATTCCATTATTCTAGGTACAGCCGTTTGGTTGGTACCATTTTTATCCCTCTATTCCCATTTTACCCCTTAAAAGTCCGAATTTGGAAAAAATACTTTTATATTATGTATCTACTCAACTAGAGGAATGTACACACCGAATTTCGTGTTTCTAGCTGTTGTCGTTTAATATGTACCATTTTTATCCCTTTTTTGCCCCATTTCACCCCTACAAATAAGAATCACTTTATGGTGCACGTTTTTGCTACAAGGGGAATGCGCATACCAAATATCAAGCAAATATAAACAGACATATTCAAAAAACATGCTTAAATACGCTAAAATATTAGGGAATATTATCGGTATTTTTAGTCGTTGTGAGGGAAAAAAATTTTCACTTTGGGCCGATTTCGCCCCGTTTCAATCCCAACCGATCCACGACTATAAGACGCATTTATGGAAAATTTGAACGTTCTATCTCCTTTCGTTTAGATGCTACCGTGTTTCAACAGACGGACGGACGTCTTAGAATTTTATGACGATCAATATACTTTATAGGGTATTTCATATATTTCAAGGTGTTACAAACGGAATGACAAAGTTAGTATACCCCATCCTGGAGGTGGAGGGTATACAAAAATAAGAAATTGTATACACTGGGGTGGATCGAAAAGAAATTATTTTTTTATAAGGTAATTTAAAAAATGCGTACCTTTATAAGATAAAAAGAAATTGTATTTTCTAATTTCAAACAAACAAATTCAAACAGCATTTTTGAAACAGAGGACAAGACAGGAGACTAGAGTAGAGTAGACCATTTTTTGCAGAAAAAACGTATAGTCCAGCTGTGTTTATTTATTAAGTGAAAAAATTTATTTTTTTATTTATTTAGTAATTAATGTTTAGAGACTTCTTATTATCAGAATTTTATAAGGATCATTATTGTGGTAGCTCCTCTTTCAATTTGACTTCTTTTTCGGGAATTGATTTTTAACAAAAGTTGTGGATATTTCGGTAGAGCACGGTAAACAAAAAGCACAAATTGGATATATTTGCAAAATTTCAATTTTCACGGGAGATATGGCTAAAGTGATTTGTATGCAGTACATTTTTGTTTTGTTATTTTTTCGCTGTAAAAATAAACTTCTACTATAAGTTTATTCTACAAAAATTATTTACTCAACATATCCTTTCAGAATCATAGGTCGTTACTCTGTTCCAAAAATGCTGTTGGACTGTGTAATTAATGGATACGAATGGACAGTGCTAATGCCGAAATATTTTGGAACAACGCATTAAATGAACTAAAAATTCATTTTAAAATTAAAAATAAAATTAAAAATTATTTTTTTTAAGATTTGACAATTTTCTGAATGAAAATTTGCGCCTGCATGATCATTTCCTCAATAAAAAAACAATTCGAATAAATATTTTTAATAGAATTGCACTTTACTCTATTCATAAGAATTTTAATTTTGTGAGCATATTTTACGGGCTATATATCTCTAATGTCAATTCATTACCACTCTTCTAATAATTGAATCTAAATTGTCGATAGTTTTTCTAGGCTTCATTTTCGGTTTTTATTACTTCCTCCAATTGTCGTGCAGTATTTCTGTCATTTTTTCACGTGAACTTGTTTTCGTGGTATGACCCACAGTCACGGAAATACTTGAGGTAAATACTTTCCCTGCAAATAAACTCATTACGAACGGTTGCTTGTTATTGCAGGCAATTTTATCCAATGTAATAATCCCCTGAGGTATGGCATACATTTCAGTTTTGTGTGGCATACTTACAGGCTGAATACTTTTTTAGCATAATTTTTTATAAATTCCAATTGTGCAATTGTGGTTATAATTTGAGGAGGCAATTTGAGGGGTGGTTGACAATCCACTTTTTTGTTTTACTAAATTATAAACAAATATAAATTCTGAATAGTTTTACAATTGGTTTAACATATTTTGTTCTGTGTGTGCTAAACAAATAAACTAAAAATTGGCCTAACTTTAGGTTCTTAAGCTGCCACAAAGTGTAGCATGTTTTGAGGCGCATTAAAACAAGAAAAAGTAGTTGATGAAACATAAAAAAATATATATATTTCCATTCTCTACCTTTTCTTGGATTTTTCATTGTTTTAAACCATGTGCTTATAAACTACCTAAAAAATATCAATCTGCAGATATTTCCCTGGCATTTTGGTTGATTTTTCAAAAAAAAAATCTAAAAAATATCGTAAAAAATAGATTTTGTTAAAATTCCACACATTTAATATTTAGAGTATTTACATTGACGTTTGTTTTACTAAATTAACAAATATAAATGTTGAATATTTTTTTCAATTGGTTTAACCTATTTTCGTATATCACTTTATTTATGCCGCCTAAAAACAAAATAAACTAAAAATTCGCCTAACTTTAGGCTCTTAAAGCTGCCATAAAATGTAGCATATTTTGAGGCGCATCTAAAGAAGAAAAAGTAGTTGATGAAACATAAAAATATTATCTGTTTCTCCATTCTCTACTTTTCCCTTTGTGCATAACCTTTAGAAATATAGCTTTGGCTGGCTTGTTTTAAAAGCATGAAACATGCTTACGAAAGAGTTCAACAAATCATGGCCTAACTTTAGGCTTTGTTTAGCATAAAAAAACACTCACTCTCTCTCTCTGTCTCTCTCTTTCTGTCAAACATTGAGTTTTGTTTTTTTGCTAATTAGAAAATTTATTCAATTTCGTTCATGAATTTTGCAGAGAGTTCGTGAAAAAAGTCGGCAGCGTTACCCCCCCCCCCAATTGACTTCGAGTTCATTATGCTGAAATGAGGTCGGATTTTAATTAGACCAAATTTGAAAAGTTGTTGTAGAAATTTTGCAACTTTTTCTGATGCTGATGATTTTGACCCTTTTGTAGGTCTCCATTTGTGTGGATGTTTTTTTTTTTGCTGCAGTCATGTTCATGAAAACTTTACTCAAGGGTCATTACAATGTGGAGGCTAGTGAGGCTGAACTTGGGCGTAGGAAAACATGCTTCAATTGATTGCATCCGTTTTTTTTTCAGAGGAAAAAAAATTGACCAAAAACATTTGTTTTGTCCTCAAGTCTTAACGATATTGTAATCAAAGTTTTTTCGGCAGGCTTCTGCAACCTTGATTTGGAGGCTTTGATGTTGGTAAATAATTTAATAAAAATCCGGATTGACTATATTTTAAATATTTATTTAGGTCGTCTCATAAAGACTAAGTCAAAAAAATATTTATTTGTGGCAAAGATTTACTTAATTATTTTTTATATAATATTTCAAATCTTACAAAGTTAGCTGGCTGTAAAAAAATTATGCAATATATTAAATGCTAAAGTTCCCTTTGGTTCAATGACTTAGCTGAAGTTGAATTTTATATATTTTTCATACAAGTGTTTGCATTATTCATAGATTTTGTTTTTTCCTTCAAATATTCCCAGATTGATTTCCCTGAACTCCCCTTGCTTTTTCCCGACAACCTCCTCCTAAAAGTAGGCAATTATTCTGTGACTTTGGGCAATCCCTTGATTCACGCAATTTCTTTATATCGTTATACAAGTCTACTCATTCTAATATCGGTGTAGCAGGCAAAAAGAAGAAATTAAGCAAATTAATTCATGACCTTTAGATTCCAGCACGGTTTATATACCAAACCTTGGCATAGCTGGTGAGTTGTGGGTGTTGTTGTTGTTGCTGCTGCCGTTGGCCAAACCAAACAGCCCTGCTTGAGATAAAGAAAATTTATGCACTACTTTCGGTCTTAAGTGTTCGCACGTTGCACGAGGCAAGGCAAAGAAGTGCCGGCTTGTAGTGCCGCACTTGTATTACAGCTTTCAGTTGCTTTCAATTCCTTCAGCTTTCCGTCTGATTCAATTTGCATAACAAATGAAAGAAATAAGCATTTTGACCTTGCTCGCGTAACAATAGCCAAGAAAGAAACCCACACGAAAACCCTCCACCCCCTCCCTCCAAACATACCAAGAAAAGTTCAAATGCGTGTGTGCGTGTGAAATGACCCAGAATATGGGAATAAGGAGATAGAAGGCAAGAATATTCAAATGTCTGAGGTAGATTGTAATAAAATGCCCCCGGGTAGGTGTCTGTCTGTCTGATGACTGTCAGGGTGGCGGAGGGTGGACCAGGGAAAAAAGTTTTGAAATTTGCCATTAAACCACGCAAAGTTTCTTCATTTTGCAGCTGACTCTTGTTTGAGGAACGTGCAAACGAACGAAAAAAATATGTTCTGGATTAGTAAAACTAGCAATTGAAGTGTTAAATATACATAAATATATATCTAGATATCTATCTGCCGGTGTAAAGAATAATTTCCTTGACCTTGTTTGATAAACATAAACAAATTAGAAGCCTTGAGGTAGGCTCTAATATATATTTAAAATTACTGCCTAAAAGTATGCCATAGAATGCATTAAGAGGAAGGAATCAAATTGGGCGCCTGAAAGTAGGCTACAATGTTTTCAGTCATTAATATATTGAAGTCAAACAATGTTTTTATAAATTTCCTTTATTGACATAATATTTTGAATGGAGCCAGAACACAAAGTCTGTGTCATGTCTGTCTTAGTGACCCAGTGTAGCCACAATGCTTTTTTTTAATAATCCATAAATTTGTGGAAAAATTAAAATCAAACATGTAAAAAAGGATATTAAGTTGGGCCGAGCGGAATCTTATATCTTCTCTGTCATGAAGGAAATTCCACAGTATTTCAAGCAGACAAAAAGGCTGTAGACTTTATGTTGAAGTGTAGTAACATGTGAGGAAAATTTGGATATTTTTGTTTTTTTTTTCTATGGAATTGAACCATACACCTGAAATTAGACGTCGTATGTAGAAATGCTGTGTACACAGTTTCAATTTGGTGATGTTTTCTCTTTTTTACCGGACTTTTAATTACCAAAATTTTTAAAACTTTATTTTCATACTTTTCGGAGCCATGCAGAGGCAATATGGATATAAAGTAAAAGAGAAGAATTTCTGTTAAAAAATACTTAAAATTTCATGATTCTATTTGTAAAATATTAGCATTAATAAGCGATTAAAATTTCCCCTTTAAAAATCAAATTAAAAAAGTTTAACTTTTTAAGGAGGAAAATTTGAAATAGTTGTTAATGCTAATAATATAATATATTTCAAGATTTCAATCGTAATATTGGCAATAAATAAATTATGAAAAACAAAATAGCACCCGTTTTTTAAATAGAAACATACAGTCGGCCAAATTGAAAATAACATTAAAAACAACATAGGCACATCATATACACACACAACATTCCACATATTTAATATTTAGAGCATTTATATTGACGTGGTATTTTCATTTTTTTTAATCTATTATAGGAAATCTACTTGGGATTCTCATTTTAAATTTACTGAATTTGTGTTTTTGCATTTCTGCAAAAAATGTACACCGGCGTTTTTACTGGAAATATAAAATTGTTGTTTAGTAGCGAAGTGAGTATTTAAATAACCTTGCTATATATTCGTAGCTGTAGGCCAAACGTGCCTGTATGTTATGATTGTTGTTTTCAAAGATAGAAGTCATCACACGATACAAGCCACCACGATGATTTCCAGTAAGTCGACTCAAATTCTCAAATTTCCAGATCAATTTATGTTAAAAAAGTTTGGTCCTAAAATTGCTAACTTTTGACCCTCGAAGTCATGACCGTATAATAGTTCAACTATTTCCATCCATCCACTATAGAAAACCGATTTAACATACTGCTCAACTAGCTCTAGCTAGAATTTTTCTAAGATAGCTCTATTTTTGGGTATTTTGTACAAATTCATCTTTGATTACACTGTCCAACAGTACTTTTGGAACAGAGTAGCGATCATATAACTCTGAAAGGGCGTGTTGAGTAGATCATTTGTGTAGAATAAACTTATAGTCCAGTTGGTGTGAGTGATCTTTTTTCAGTGGACCAAAGTTTTAATTTTTTGGTCGAAGGGACCAATATACGAAATGGCAAACATTGATTGAAAGAATTCTTATTGTCAGAACTATATGTGGAACTTTATGAGGATCATTTTTGTGGGAGATCTTAATCATCTAGCTTCTCTCTTTATGGGTCAAAATTGACCTTTTTCGAGAAAATCAGAAAAAATCCTTTCAAAAATGACATTTAAAATTTTGTAGAGATAATTTCGTCGAAATTTTATATATTTTTTTAGAGATAATTTCATCGAAATTTTGTATATTTTTGTATAGAAAATTTCGTCGATATATTATATATTTTTATTATATATTTTTATATTCAAATTCTCAAATTTCCAGATCAATTTATGTTAAAAAAGTTTGGTCCTAAAATTGCTAACTTTTGACCCTCGAAGTCATGACCGTATAATAGTTCAACTATTTCCATCCATCCACTATAGAAAACCGATTTAACATACTGCTCAACTAGCTCTAGCTAGAATTTTTCTAAGATAGCTCTATTTTTGGGTATTTTGTACAAATTCATCTTTGATTACACTGTCCAACAGTACTTTTGGAACAGAGTAGCGATCATATAACTCTGAAAGGGCGTGTTGAGTAGATCATTTGTGTAGAATAAACTTATAGTCCAGTTGGTGTGAGTGATCTTTTTTCAGTGGACCAAAGTTTTAATTTTTTGGTCGAAGGGACCAATATACGAAATGGCAAACATTGATTGAAAGAATTCTTATTGTCAGAACTATATGTGGAACTTTATGAGGATCATTTTTGTGGGAGATCTTAATCATCTAGCTTCTCTCTTTATGGGTCAAAATTGACCTTTTTCGAGAAAATCAGAAAAAATCCTTTCAAAAATGACATTTAAAATTTTGTAGAGATAATTTCGTCGAAATTTTATATATTTTTTAGAGATAATTTCATCGAAATTTTGTATATTTTTGTATAGAAAATTTCGTCGATATATTATATATTTTTATATAGAAAATTTTGCGCAAATTTTATGTATTTTTATATAGAAAATTTCGCGCAAATTTTATATATTTTTATATAGAAAATTTCGCGCAAATTTTATATATTTTTCCATGCTTTATATAAGGTTACTTTCTAAAGGGTAATTTTTTAAGAGCTTGATAACTTTTTTTTTAAGAAAAACGCATAAAATTTGCAAAATCTCATCGGTTCTTTATTTGAAACGTTAGATTGGTCCATGACATTTACTTTTTGAAGATAATTTCATTTAAATGTTGACCGCGGCTGCGTCTTAGGTGGTCCATTCGGAAAGTCCAATTTTGGGCAACTTTTTCGAGCATTTCGGCCGGAATAGCCCGAATTTCTTCGGAAATGTTGTCTTCCAAAGCTGGAATAGTTGCTGGCTTATTTCTGTAGACTTTAGACTTGACGTAGCCCCACAAAAAATAGTCTAAAGGCGTCAAATCGCATGATCTTGGTGGCCAACTTACCGGTCCATTTCTTGAGATGAATTGTTCTCCGAAGTTTTCCCTCAAAATGGCCATAGAATCGCGAGCTGTGTGGCATGTAGCGCCATCTTGTTGAAACCACATGTCAACCAAGTTCAGTTCTTCCATTTTGGGCAAAAAAAAGTTGGATATCATCTCACGGTAGCGCTCACCATTCACAGTTACGTTACGATTCGCATCATCTTTGAAGAAGTACGGTCCAATGATGCCACCAGCCCATAAACCGCACCAAACTGTGACTTTTTCTGGATGCATTGGTAGCTCTTGCAATGCTTCTGGCTGATATTCACTCCAAAATCGACAATTCTGCCTATTTACGTACCCATTGAGCCAAAAATGAGCTTCGTCGCTGAACACAATTTCTTTCTTTCTGAACTTTCTTAACAGAGCACGCATTTTGATAATAAAATTCAATGATTTCCAAGCGTTGCTCGTTAGTAAGTCTATTCATGATGAAATGTCAAAGCATACTGAGCATCTTTCTCTTTGACACCATGTCTGAAATCCCACGTGATCTGTCAAATACTAATGCATGAAAATCCTAACCTCAAAAAAATCACTCTTTATATATGTTTGTGTGCCACAAAATTTGAAATCAATTTTTGAAAGCTTTTTTCTCAACCAATTTTGCTCAAATTTTGCACACTTAATCATTTTCGATGACAATACAAGGAAATGGAAAAATTTGACCAATTGGACAAAGGGGCGTGGTACCTCCCATACAAACCACAAATTAAAAATCTATTATTTCTGCTCCTGATAACGGTATTTAAACAAAATTTGGTACGTCGGTTTGGTGTGCATGTTGTAAGTGCTGCTGCAAATATGGGCGGGATTGTACAAAGGGGCGTGGTACCTCCCATACAAACCACAAATTAAAAATCTATTATTTCTGCTCCTGATAACGGTATTTGAACAAAATTTGGTACGTCGGTTTGGTGTGGATTTTTTAAGTGCTGCTGCAAATATGGGCGGGATTGTACAAAGGGGCGTGGTACCTCCCATACAAACCACAAATTAAAAATCTATTATTTCTGCTCCTGATAACGGTATTTGAACAAAATTTGGTACGTCGGTTTGGTGTGCATTTTTTAAGTGCTGCTGCAAATATGAGCGGGAATGGACAAAGGGGCGTGGTACCTCCCATACAAACCACAAATTAAAAATCTATTATTTCTGCTCCTGATAACGCAGTAATTTTTCCTTCTACAAAAGATAACTAAAAAAGAATTTCTAGGCCCAATAGAATTCTGCTTGCATAAAGCATGGATTTGAAAAAAAAATTTTTTTTGATTTACTAGTTATATAGAAAATTTCGCGCAAATTTTATATATTTTTATATAGAAAATTTCGCGCAAATTTTATATATTTTTATATAGAAAATTTCGCGCAAATTTTATATATTTTTATATGGAAAATTACGCGCAAATTTTATATATTTTTATATAGAAAATTTCGCGCAAATTTTATATATTTTTATATAGAAAATTTCGCGCAAATTTTATATATTTTTATATAGAAAATTTCGCGCAAATTTTGTATATTTTTATATAGAAAATTTCGTCGAAATTTTGTATATTTTTATATAGAAAATTTCGTCGAAATTTTGTATATTTTTATATAGAAAATTTCGTCGAAATTTTGTATATTTTTATATAGAAAATTTCGTCGAAATTTTGTATATTTTTATATAGAAAATTTCGTCGAAATTTTGTATATTTTTATATAGAAAATTTCGTCGAAATTTTGTATATTTTTATATAGAAAATTTCGTCGAAATTTTGTATATTTTTATATAGAAAATTTCGTCGAAATTTTGTATATTTTTATATAGAAAATTTCCTGGAAATTTTGTATATTTTTATATACAAAATTTCAGTATATTTTTTGTATATTTTTATATAGAAAATTTCGTCGAAATTTTGTATATTTTTATATAGAAAATTTCGTCGAAATTTTGTATATTTTTATATAGAAAATTTCGTCGAAATTTTGTATATTTTTATATAGAAAATTTCGTCGAAATTTTGTATATTTTTATATAGAAAATTTCGTCGAAATTTTGTATATTTTTATATAGAAAATTTCGTCGAAATTTTGTATATTTTTATATAGAAAATTTCGTCGAAATTTTGTATATTTTTATATAGAAAATTTCGTCGAAATTTTGTATATTTTTATATAGAAAATTTCGTCGAAATTTTGTATATTTTTATATAGAAAATTTCGTCGAAATTTTGTATATTTTTATATAGAAAATTTCGTCGAAATTTTGTATATTTTTATATAGAAAATTTCCTGGAAATTTTGTATATTTTTATATACAAAATTTCAGTATATTTTTTGTATATTTTTATATAGAAAATTTCGTCGAAATTTTGTATATTTTTATATAGAAAATTTCGTCGAAATTTTGTATATTTTTATATAGAAAATTTCGTCGAAATTTTGTATATTTTTATATAGAAAATTTCGTCGAAATTTTGTATATTTTTATATAGAAAATTTCGTCGAAATTTTGTATATTTTTATATAGAAAATTTCGTCGAAATTTTGTATATTTTTATATAGAAAATTTCGTCGAAATTTTGTATATTTTTATATAGAAAATTTCGTCGAAATTTTGTATATTTTTATATAGAAAATTTCGTCGAAATTTTGTATATTTTTATATAGAAAATTTCGTCGAAATTTTGTATATTTTTATATAGAAAATTTCGTCGAAATTTTGTATATTTTTATATAGAAAATTTCCTGGAAATTTTGTATATTTTTATATACAAAATTTCAGTATATTTTTTGTATATTTTTATATAGAAAATTTCGTCGAAATTTTGTATATTTTTATATAGAAAATTTCGTCGAAATTTTGTATATTTTTATATAGAAAATTTCGTCGAAATTTTGTATATTTTTATATAGAAAATTTCGTCGAAATTTTGTATATTTTTATATAGAAAATTTCGTCGAAATTTTGTATATTTTTATATAGAAAATTTCGTCGAAATTTTGTATATTTTTATATAGAAAATTTCGTCGAAATTTTGTATATTTTTATATAGAAAATTTCGTCGAAATTTTGTATATTTTTATATAGAAAATTTCGTCGAAATTTTGTATATTTTTATATAGAAAATTTCGTCGAAATTTTGTATATTTTTATATAGAAAATTTCCTGGAAATTTTGTATATTTTTATATACAAAATTTCAGTATATTTTAATTTCAGTAGGGGGGTCGCCAAACTTGTAAATAAAGTTCTTCACGCTTCAATATGTGGATATTTCGGATATAAAAAATAAAAATTGGAATTTGCGAGATATGGCTAAAATATTTGACATTTTTTTAGTAATTTACTCGTGATCTATCCAATGGATTCGGCTGATTGTTTTCAGGTGTATTTATAATTAATGTCGCTTGTAGCAATTCTTGCAAAATCTAAAATTCGCGATTGCAATTGCATTTATTTAAACTTTTTCTATCTATATTTCGGAAGCTATTCTCTCACAAATATTCCCCATTTAGTCAAACAAATATTTTAGTATTCTCTTTTTTAGTTTCTAATAAAACTAATAAACTATGTCCAAATTTTTCACTTTTATAGTCAAATGCTAATATTTATTTGCATTATATGTACATATATTAGTTCATATTATCCAAATATTTTCTAAATTTTCTATTGTCAATTCAACCTTAAAACTTGGATTGCGTTGGTTAATCACCGCTCACAACAGAGGACATATGGGATGGTTAGAGTACCGTACTAACAAACAGAAAGTCTGCTGCTACCATAGCGAAGTAGCTATAGTTATTTTAAGGTGGAAAGCAAAAAAAAATAAGCAACTTCAAAACATTTAGAATGCATTTTGAAAAATCTCATTTACTACTTGGACTACTCTAATGTACATTGATATGTAGCAGCAGAGAAAATTATATGAGTCTCTAGGAAAAAATATTAAATATTTTTTGTTGTAGGATTTATTAAATATTTATCATTAGTAATAAAAATGTTGTATCCGATACATTTATTTTTAATTTATTAGAAGCCTGATCTGACCAATTTGTAATCGTTTAATATCACTATTCGTCAAAAAAATATGACGGTAGCTAAAAATGTATTGTTGTGTGAATTCATAAAATCAACACAACATTTTACTAAAATTTTTTTTTTACTAAAATTCCAATTTTCCTTTGATATTTGTTCTCTCATTTTGGAAGTTTAAGTCCGATAACACCCGCTTATATTTATGTTCAATTGAAAGTTACTTATGATGGTTTAGGAACAGTCTGACAAATTTTGAGAATTTTTTTTTTCAAAAAAACCTTTTTTGGCACGAAAAATAGAATAGAATAAAATAGGAAATAGAAGAAAAATTGGGAAAATATATTTTGTGATTTATTTTAATAACTAGCATTCTAAGTTATTGGCACTCTTTATAGACGCAAACTATTTAAAAGAAAACCAGCATTTTTTTAATTGTGTTTAAATGATGAGAATACCCGGTTTAAAATTTTATAACAAATCATTTTATTCTCTTTTATAGCCGCTGGTCTAATAATGAAGAAAAAAATGCTAAAAAGTATAAAGTTGAGTGTGGTTTTCCTCCTTTCCATGTACTAAAGATAGAAATTTCCTCTGTATGAGCGATATTACTGTAATTCGAATGTAATACATTCAATATATGAATTTCTAATTTAATTTATTTCTATAGTTTTACGTTTCGTCTGGGATACATTCATTATTTTATCTATGTATACTTTGAGGTGGTAGCATAGGAGTTAGTACGATGTACTCTCATTTAGTCGACCATATCGACATCTATATTCTTTGTGTCGTAGTTTTTCTCACCCCCCCCTCTCATCTAAGAATATTTAGCAACAACGGTCATAAATCATTTAATAGCATTTTCCCGAGAACATTAACCGTTTAAATACCTCGTAATGGTGGCTGTCAATGGCGACCGAGATTTATTAAATGTTTGTAATGACCTCCATAAATCTTCAACCTGAGCTGTGTGATATTTATTTATTATTCTTTTCACTAATAAAACAATAAGTTGGGGGGGGGGGGGGGGTTGGCTGTGCAATGAAATGAAAATTGATGAATTTTTGAGAAATACAGGGAGAAATGAAAAATTGAAGGCCATCTGCTGTAGGCGATTTTCATGGGAAACACAATTTTTACTAGTTCATAGAAACACAAAAACAGCGATGGGTGCTGTGGAGGGTGGAGTATTTCTCAGATTGGTCACGGACTAATTAACTCCCCTTATTCGATTTTTGTTAACGAATTATAAATTATATCATGACATATTTTTAAAACTGAACGTGAAATTTAATTTGTGTGCCGATCCACCCCAATGTTAGAATATATACTAGAATTGTAATGCAATAAAAAATATCCAAGCTTTTGAGATAAATGAATACAAATGTCTGCCTACGAATACGTACTATTGTGTGTTATCATCTTAAACCCATAAAGTAGGCAATATATTTTCGTAATATATAATCAACTCCCGTAAATATGCAATACACTTTGTGGTTTATTCATAGAATAATTTGCATTATTGTTCTTACATATTGATTAAATATAGATATAATAAGATTAAGGTTTTAAAAGTAAATTAGTGTTTGGTTTAGTTTTGCTGTTGCATATTGCTCGAACGTGAACGAAGTCTTTGACTTTAACAAGTTGTGCAAATATGGCCTAAAGTCTTAAAACTTATCTGACGTTATTCCCACATGCAGTGAGGGAGAGAGGGAGAGGGAAAGCCAGGCGATAACTACATATAATGGCAAATGTTTGTTGGCAGGTAAACCCAGTGGTAGTGAAACTGACTGAGATTTTCTTGCTGTTACCTCTGTAGACACAAACTCAACCCGCATTCAGAGGTCTAATATAAATATATACTTAGCAATTAGTGAGCTGGCTGGTACAGTGGGATTAAATAAAAATATGTAAGAATAACAGTTTTCTCTAATAACATTCAGCTTTTGAATATATGATGATTGGAATAGTTTAAAGTGATGGTATCTTTAGTAAAAAACAATTCAATTATATTAATTAAAATAACTCTTTTATCATATATTTGCTTTATTTGCTACAAGTCCACTGTCTTGTAATGACCTTGAACTATTCTTTAGTATAATGTACATTTTATCATATGTGTGTATGACCCCCAGCAAGCAATGATGGGAATACATCTTTCAAGGCAACTTGTTGCTAAATATACGCACAACAGAGACAAAAATAATTGAATCAAATTGTCTCCCTTCTTCAACAACAAAAAACAAGGACATTAAGCAAGTCTGAATATTATTCTTCATATGTATGTAAATAAATATTAGGACACACACTTTCACGTATGATAAAGCATAAAAGTTTTAGACGACACTACTATATTATCGAAAATATTCTAGAATTTTTCTATGCCATTGTTTAACTCCCACAAAGGACATTGAGGAGAACACGAAAAGTAAATCAGAACATAACCACCGGACGTGGGTGATGTTTACCCATACAAGTACCCAAATACTGTGGCTCAAACAAGTAACAATGTGCAAAAAATTGTGTGTAAGACCTAAAAATTTATTTTTATATGTATTAAGTTGGATATCTATTATTTTTAATTATTTTACTAAAATTTGAATTTTCGAGAAGATACTCTTAATATTTGTACTATCATTTAACGAGGGTCCAATCATGCGTCGTCAAACATTAAAAGAAAATAAGGATTAATGGCTATACATCTTCTGAGTATCATCATGACGAAAAAGGAGTAGTTGAGAAACAGTCCCAAAAATAAATTGAAAAAAAAAATATTTTTTGTTGGCACAAAAAATTTCGTAAATATAGAAACAAATCGAAAAAAAGTTCCATTTTTATATAGCTATCATACTAAAGGATAAAGCAATGATTATTATCTATGTAAAAGTTATGGCATGTTTTTTAAATTAAATTTAATTTAATTTTGTAAATACTTTTTTAAAATTAAAATGTACTTTTCCGTTTTCTAATAGCTGAAACCTTAACGAATAATAGAGAATTAAAAAAACTGATTAAAAAAAATAGTACGAAAAACTCCATAAAAAATAGAAAAAAAGATTTTGTTCCATTTTTTAGTGGCTAAAGAAGGAAACAATGGTAATTTTCAGAAAAATAATCTATAGATAGATGTAAAAGTTATGACTTTTTTTATAAGAGAATTTAAAAAACTTCTTTAGAAAATAAAAAAATAAATAACAGTTTTGTTCCAAAGTTGGTGCGCCCCAATCTCTACTTTTTTGACTGAATTCTGCAAAAAACATTCTGTTTATAGCTGCAGACATCAATTTAATTACAAAAAGGGCGTTAAGTTTTTATACCCTCCTACATGACTTGCATTCCACAGAGGCTGTCGATTTTCGTAGAAGTAAAGTACAGAAAAATTTTAGTTTTTTATATTACCAAACCAAAACAAATAGAAATATTGAAAAAATAATTTTATAAATAAATATAAAATAATTGATTATATACTATATACTATAGATATGGAAATAATACTTCATGTCAATTCGAAAAGTAAATATCAGGCAGCCATCTTCAAATAAGCTTAAATACCATAAATATTGGTAGATAGTGAGTGCTACAGTTGGTTATATTTCCATCCTATTTTACTTTTAAAAGTACAAATTTTGAAAATCCATTAGCTGACATACACAGGGCAAGATAGCCTAACTTCATGATTTAATCAATTTTTGCCGTAAAAGTAAAAAAATACGAATTTGGAAAAATCGTCTATTTTGCGAGTCTATACAGTCAGAGGAATGTATTCACCGAATAACATGATTCTAGCTCCGGCTATTTGGTTGGTACCATTTTTATCCCCTTTTCCTACAACGAATTTCATCATTCTAGCTGTAGCCGTTTACTTGGTACCATTTTTATCCCTCTGTTCCCATTGTTTCTACGCAATTAGAATTTCATCATTCTAGCTGTAGTCGTTTAGTTGGTACTATTTTTATCCCTCTGTACCATTGTATCCCTTGAAAGTACGAATTTCGAAAAATCCGTTTATTTTCCGTGTCTAGGCAGTCAGAGGAATGTATACTCCGAATTGCATGACTCTAGCTGCGGTCATTTGGTTGGTACTATTTGTATCCCCTTTTTCCATTTTAATCCCAAAAAGTACGAATTTCGAAAAATCCGTTTATTTTCCGTGTCTAGGCAGTCAGAGGAATGTATACTCCGAATTGCATGACTCTAGCTGCGGTCATTTGGTTGGTACTATTTGTATCCCCTTTTTCCATTTTAATCCCAAAAAGTACGAATTTCGAAAAATCCGTTTATTTTCCGTGTCTAGGCAGTCAGAGGAATGTATACTCCGAATTGCATGACTTTAGCTGCAGTCATTTGATTGGTATTATTTTTATCCCCTTTTTTTATTTTAACCCCAAAAAGTACGAATTTCTAAAAATCTTTTTATTTTAAGTGTCTACGCAATCAGGGGAATGTATACACCGAATTTCATTATTCCAGGTGTAGCCGTTTGGTTGGTACCATTTTTATCCCTCCGTACCCATTGTATCCCTTGAAAGTACGAATTTGGAAATAATCCTTTTATTTTTCATGTCTACATAGTCAAACGAATGTATACTCCGAATTTCATGACTCTAGTTGCGGTCATTTGGTTGGTACTATTTTTATCCCCTTTTTCTATTTTGACCTCAAAAAGTACGAATTTCGAGAGATCAGTTTCTTTTCCGTATCTACACTGACAGAGGAATGTATACTCCGAATTTCATAACTTTAGCTGCGATCATTTGATTGGTACTATTTTTATCCCCTTTTTTCATTTTAACCCCAAAAAGTACGAATTTTAAAAAATCCGTGTATTTTACTTATCTATGCAATCGGAGGAATGTATACACCGAATTTCATTATTCTAGGTACAGCCGTTTGGTTGGTACCATTTTTATCCCTCTATTCCCATTTTACCCCTTAAAAGTACGAATTTGGAAAAAATACTTTTATATTATGTATTTACTCAACTAGAGGAATGTACACACCGAATTTCGTGTTTCTAGCTGTTGTCGTTTAATATGTACAATTTTTATCCCTGTTTTGCCCCATTTCACCCCCTACAGATAAGAATCACTTTATCTTGCACGTTTTGGCTACCAAATATCAAGCAAATATAAACAGACATATTCAAAAAACATGCTTAAATACGCTAAAATATTAGGGATTATTATGGGTATTTTTAGTCCTTGTAAGGGAAAAATTTTTCCCTTTGGGCCGATATCGACCCGTTTCAATCCCAACCAATCTACGACTATAAGACGCATTTATGGAAAATTTGAACGTTCTAGCTCCTTTCGTTAATGATGATAGCGTGCTTTCAACAGACGGACTGACGGACATGGCTAGATCGTCTTATAATTTTATGACGATCAAGAATATATATACTTTATAGGGTCTCAGGTCGATATTTCAAGGTGTTACAAACGGAATGACAAAGTTAGTATACCCCCATCCTGGAGGTGGGGGGTATAAAAAATCAATTTATGTTCTTATGAAAATTAAAATAAAATAATTAAAATGATACGAACTAAAAAAACAACTTCGATATTTTAAAGGTTTTAAATCGGCCTTTATTCAAAGATCGTAATTTCAGCTAAGATACATTGGCCAGAGTTCTTCATTTTTTATTAATTTTTTTTAAAAAGTCGTATAAAATATGTTTAAGAAATGTAGGACTGTGAAGCAATCCAAGCTAGTGAATTAAAAATCGTACCGTTTGGCTTCTTTGACGAAAATTAAATAAAATTACCCATCAAAGTTTTATATCGTTTTCGAATTTAAGACACGGAAATACATCCAGTTCTTCAACAAATCTTTATAAACTATAAACTACGAAAAGAAAGTAAATAAAAAGTAACAGAATATTCCAGAATATTAAGCTGGGATTACCTAGTAAAATAATAATATAAAAAATTTTTGGTCTGCCTCGATGAATCCATAACCATTCCCATACAATCCCTTAGAAGAGTTTTGTATAAGTTAACCCATATCACCAATTTCCCAATATCACTTTGTTTACTAATTGAAAATGCAAATTAATTATTATCGAATTGAGGGAGTGAGTAAATATGTACTGCAACTTAAATGTGTTCCAAATTAAATTGAAACAATTACACATACCATCAGACATACATATATATTTCTTATCCATACATATATAAAAAGTAATTTACATTTAAAATGAAGTAATGAAGTGATGTGGGTGCTCAGGGTATTCTATTGTTAGCCACTCTATTAGAATATGTCCTTATTCTAATATACAAAAGACCTAAGCCATAATTTTTGAGAAATCGATTTTTTTTTTGTTAATTATGTATGATCGATCTTGTCGTGTTTTGTTAAAATAACCAAAAATTTCGATTTGCAAAAAAAAAAGAGTTATGTCTTTTTTATATCAGGGCAACGATATGGAATTGTCTTATGTGTGCCACCAATATTTCGTTGTCACATTTTTCTACTAATAAACCCATAATATATTCCTACATCCAAAAAATACTTTGTTCCACTGTCTTCACGTGTAGCTCTCTGTATCTGGCCTTGTCTAAGTATGTGGTGTGTGCTATTGTGTCTAACTGACTGTCTGTCGTCGCTTTATTATTATTGTTATTTATAAAGTTTATTATCTATTTTCCTTCTCTCTCTTTGTTTGCTTTTTTGCTTTCTCACGAATTATTTCCTTTTCCTGTTATAGATTTTTATTTAATTTCTTTTTCTGGTTTTTCGTTTTCTTTTTGGCAAAATGTCTGCTTCCTTTGGCTTGGCGTCTTTGTACATCTGGCTGTGTGTGTTTGTGTGCGTTTGTGTGAGTCTATGACTTTTCTATTTCGTTTCCCTTGGATTTAATGTCATTTGTTATATTGTCGTGTTCTATTAGATTTTATGTGATTACCAGATATCCTGTGGCTGACACACAGACAAACACCCGCACCCACACACCCACAAATCCTTAGCGGTTATCCTTAGCTAAGACAAGATGATCAGTAGAAAATAAGTTGATTTTGCCCTGGAGCGGGAAACCAACAACTAGTTGTGTCGCAAGAATGTCGCTCGCTGTGTGTGTGTGTGTGTTTCACCGGATGTACATATTTATGTGTATTTAGTTGTGTGTGTGAATGTGACAGCTTCTTAACAAATTAGTTGTGAAAATTGTCATGAATTTCATTACATTCCGAACACATTATTTGGCACTTTTTGGAATTTCATTTTCGCCACCTCGCGCTAGGCCATAAATATGCTGGTGTTTACATGTTGCCTAAATGTAGGCTAAATGTAGGTTGGTGAGAGAAGTGCCAGAAGGGCTGAAAGGGGGGATTATTGGAGAGGCTAACAGGTTTTTATTGGTTACAACAATTTGTGTAATTATTGTTTTTTTTTGTAACATCGCAATTATTTTGTCGATAGAATGTTTATAACATTTTCGCAATTTAAATTTCTGATATAAACATTTTTTTTATTAAAATTCCAAGCTTCGTAGAAATTACCTTTATATTTGTACCATAATTTTTATAGTATAGCACCACATTTATGCTTAATTCTATTTTGGTAGGTATTAATGATACAAATGTTAACAGAAAATTTCATTTAAGCAAAAAATCAAAGAAGATGATTTTTTAAAAAGTCTCTACATTTAGCCATAGATATTTGCCAAAAGGCGATTGTTTGCTTCGTTGGAATGCTAGCTTTAAAAAAATAGAACAAACTATTTTTTTAAATTTTTTCGTCTATTTTTTATGATTTTTTTTCGTGCCAGCAAAAAATATTTTTTTCGAAAATATCAAAATTTTTTCTAATCTTAATCATAGATATTTTTTAAATATGCATTGTTTTCTTCGTTGGAATGTTAGCTATCACACGTTTATGAAATGAAATATATTTTTACATTTTTTCTATTTTTTATGATTTTTTTTCGTGTCAGCAAAAATATAAAAATATTCTCTTAAAAAAATTCTCTTATTCCTATAAAGAGGGCCATAACTTCTAGATTTAGCCATAGATATTTGACAAAAGACGATTGTTTGCTTCGTTGGAATGCTAGCTTTTAAAAAATAGAACAAAATATTTTTTTTTAATTTTTTCTTCTATTTTTTATGAAAATATCAAAATTTTTTCAAATCTCAATCATAGATATTCTTTAAATATGCATTGTTTTCTTCGTTGGAACGTTGAAAATCACACATTTATAAAATGAAATATTTTTTTTACGTTTTTTCTATTTTTTATAATTTTTTTTGTCGAAAAAAAAAGAATAAAATAAAATTTATCAATTCTTATGCATGGATGTTTTCAAAAAGGCAATGTTTTCTTCCTTGGAATGTTAATAAATATTAAACAATTAGAAAATATGTATTTTATTTTTTTTTTTGCTATTTTTAACGATTTTTTGGGTCAGCAAAATAAAATATTTTTGTTTTCGAAAAAATTCAAAATTGTGTTGTCATTTATTTTGGTTTAAGACCAAAGGTTGTGCTGAAGTCTTCAGCAGAATCTAAAATTAGCAAAAGACAAAGTGAGACCTTTATTGTTGCAGCTAAAAGTTGACTGCGCAGTTTCGATGGGCGCTACCCCATCTCGTCAGAACTTTCGCAACGAATGTATGTCTTTGACTTAAATCAGGGTTCATATTAGTACCAGCGGTCACATATTTAAAATGAGAAACGCTGATAAACAAAATATTCCACCGAACTAAGTCGACACACTTTGCCTTTTTGCTAATTTTGGGTTCTGCTGAAGACTTCAGCACAACCTTTGGTCTTAAACCAAAATAAATGACAACACATACAACATAACAGACCAACAATACATACAAACAAAAAAATTTAAAATTTTCTCAATTCTTAGCCATAGAAATTTTCCCAGTGGGCATTCTTTTCTTCGCTGGATATCTAGCTATTAAAAAATATAAAAAAGTTCCAATTTTTTTCTATTTTTTATGATTTTTTTGTTCAGAAAAAAATTTTTAGAAAAAAAAAAATTCAAATTTTCTCAATTCTTATTCATAGAAATTTTTCCATTTTTCCATTGTTTTCTTCGTTGGAATTCTAGCTATTCAAAAATAAATCAAAATATTTTTTTTCCAATTTTTTCTATTTTTTTTTTCATTTCAGCAAAAAAATATTTTTTTTTTGAAAAAATTTCTCAATTCTTAGCCACAGATATTTTCCCAATAGGCTTTGTTTTCTTCGTTGGAGTGCATGCTATTAAGAAAATAAAACAAAATATTTTTTCCAATTTTTTCTATTTGTTATGACTTTTTTTCAGCAAAAAAATATTTTTTTTCAAAGAAAATCAAAATCTCAATTCTTAACCATAGATATTTGCAAAATGGACATTGTTTTTTCGTTGGAATGTTCTAGCTATTCAAAAATAAAGCGAAATATTTTTTTCCATGTTTTTCCTATTATTTTTTCGTGTCAGCAGTAAAAGCTATATTTTTCGAAAAAGATCAATTTTTCTCAATTCTCAGCCACAGATATTTTCCAAATGGGCATGGTTTCCTCGTTGGAATGCTAGCTATTCTAAAATGAATCAAAATATTTTTTCCATTTTTTCTTTTTTTTTAATGATTTTTTTCGTGCAGCAAAAAATAAAATTTTCCGAAAAAAATCAAATTTTTTCCAATTCTTAGCCACAGAAGTTTTGCTAATATACATTATTTTCTTGATTGGAATGCTTGCGATTAACAAAATAAAACAGAATATTTTTTTACATTTTTTTTTTCAATTTTTATGATTTTTTTCGTCTCAACAAAAAAATATTTTTTTTTCGAAAAAAAATCAATATATTCTCAATTCTTAACATCGGATATTTTTCCAATGGGCGTTGTTTTCTTCGTTGGAATGGTAGCTATTCAAAAATAAAACAAAATATTTTTTCGCAATTTTTCCTATTTTTTATGATTTGTTTTCTTTCATGTAGCAAACAAAAATATTAAAAAAAATAGATATTAGATATTTTCCAAAACGGCCTTGTTTTCTTCGTTGGAACGGTAGCTATTAAACTATTAAAAATATATATTTCATATTTTCCTTAAATTATTTTATTTTTAACGATTTTTTGGTTCATCAAAAAAATATTATTTTTTTTTTGAAAAAAAAATTTTTCTATTTTTTATGATTTTTTTGTGTAAAAAAATATTTTTCTCAAAAAAAATCAAAATTTTCTAAATTCTTAACCATAGATATTTTCCCATTGCGCATGCTTGTTGTTAACAAAAGAAAACAAAATATTTCTTAAATTTTTTATGACTTTTTTCGTCTCAACAAAAAGTATATTTTTTCGAAAAAAAAAATAAATTAAAATGTTCCCAATTCTTAGCCTCAGATATTTTTCCAATGGGCATTGTTTCCTTCTAGCTAGTCAAAAATAAAATAAAATATTTTTTTCCATTTTTTTCTTCTATTTTTTATGATTTGTTTTCATGTAGCAAATAAAAATATTTAAAAAAAATAAATAAAATAAAAAAATTAAAAAATAGATATTAGATATTTTCCAAAACGGCATTTTTTTCTTCGTTGGAATGGTAGTTATTAAACAATTAAAAAATATATATTTTACATATATATTATATATATACATATATATATATTTTACATATATATTTTTTTGGGTCATCAAAAAAATATTATTTTTTTCGCAAAAAAAAAACAAATCGAAATTTTTTTAATTCTTAGACACAGATATTTTTCCAATGGATTTTTTCTTCGCTGGAATGTTAGCTATTAAAAATAAAACAAAATATTTTTTTTCATTTTTTTCTATTTTTTATGACTTTTTGTGTAAAAAAATATTTTTCTCGAAAAAAAAATATCAAAATTTTCTAAATTCTTAACCATATATATTTTCCCATTGGGCATTGTTCTTTTCGTTGGAATACTTGTTGTTAACAAAAGAAAACAGAATATTTCTTCAATTTTTTTATTGACTTTTTTCGTGTCAGCAAAAAGTATATATTTTCGAAAAAAAAAATAAAAATGTTCTTAATTCTTAGCCTCAGATATTTTTCCAATGGGATTGTTTTCTTCTTGGGAATGCTTGCCATTACAAAATGAAACAAACTATTTTTTCCAATTTTTTCTTCAACTTTTTTATGATTTTTTTCGGGTCAGCAAAATAAAATATTTTTTTTTTAATTTTTTAATTCTTTGAAGCCGATTCCTAAACTACTGTTTCTATGTGAAACTCGCAACATTTGTAGTCATCATAAGTACCTTTCATTGAAAATTGAAGCGGGTGTTATTGGACTTTTATTTCCGAAATGAGAGTACTAATATTAAAGGCATCTTTGGCGAAAATAGGAATTTTAGTAAAAAAAATTAAAAAAATATATCATTCAAAAATTTTTTCCCTAATTTATAAAATCAACACCAAAAATCTACACAAAAAATAATTTTTTAGGTCTCGGGCATAAATTTTTTTATTTTTTTGGCGCCCTAATAGACTGAGACTAAAATTATCCAAAATTTCTTTGAAGTTTCTAGAAAAATTTTTAATAAAAATATTATTTCCATGTTAGCTGAGCTGTCTTCCATAGAAATCCAGAAAAAAGAAGCAATAATTCCACCCTCCCTAATATTTGTTGTGTTTTCAGAGGAAATTCAAAGAATTGCGAAAAAATATTTAATATTGTTAATGGCATTAACTTAATGCTTTAAGTTTATTCTCAAAAAAAAGTTTAAAAGCATGTTAGCTCATTTATCGATGCGTAAAATAAAACACATCAACTGATTCATTATTTCGTTACCTTGCGATTAAACAAAGAATGCGTAGAAGGCAAATTTTTTTCTTCTTGATCAAACTCAAATTTTCCTACTGTGGCAGAGGGTTCTTCCGGGAAAAAACAAACAAAAGTTGAAATGAAGAGCTTTTCTTTTCAATTTGTTAAATTTTCCTGTTGGCATACTCGTGCAGCAAAGCAGAGCCAGGCAAAGCAATTGGCCCCCTTTTCTTACTTTTCTTGTTTCTTGGTTTCTTAGGCGGCAATTGGAAAGAGTTTGTGAAAAACAAAAGCAAACGTAAATAAATATAAACAAAATACTTGCTGAAATGTTATAAGGAAAAAATCCTTATGTGCAAAGACTTGTATATATATGCGAGAGAACAACATATAAATATATTGAGGGGAATATGAAAGCATCAAGATTTCTTTATTCAATTTTGTATAAAAATAAATATATATGTACACAAACATTACCCTTGTATACCGCCAACACCAATACACATTTATTGTAAACCTTAACAAATATGTTCACAGACTCTTTAACAAGTATGAGTATTACGGTTGCTTTACTTGACTTTTGCAGGAAACGGAAATGAACAATACTGTTCTCGTTGTGAATGCATGGGGGCACTTGGAACATACATGGTAGCTATTCAGGAGATTCTTCAATGGTTTCATGTTGAGAAGAACAAAATATATTTACCAAAGGAAAGGGAGGTATTGAAGGTTATGCAAACAGTTCAGGGTACCAATAACTTTGCTTTTACAATGAGGTTTCAACAGGGAAGTCCAGTGCATCAATTAAAATAAAGAGTGATTTTTTTGAGGTTAGGATTTTCATGCATTAGTATTTGACAGATCACGTGGGATTTCAGACATGGTGTCAAAGAGAAAGATGCTCAGTATGCTTTGACATTTCATCATGAATAGACTTACTAACGAGCAACGCTTGCAAATCATTGAATTTTATTATCAAAATGCGTGCTCTGTTAAGAAAGTTCATCGCACGCTTCCATTTTATGGTCAGTTTAATCGACCCACTGAAGCGGCTATTCGGGCTATTGTGACTAAATTTCGCACCAAATTTACATTGTTGGACATTAAACCACCAAGACGCTTACGTAGAGTACGAACTGAAGAAAATATCGCAGCTGTATCGGCCAATGTTAATGATGACCATCAATTATCGATTCGTCGCCGTTCGCAGCAATTGGGCCTCTGTTACTCAAAAACGTGGAAATGCCAAAATTGGACTAAGCGGATGGACCACTTGAGTCTACAACTAAATGAAAATTATCACGACCAACATCTAGATTAAAAAAATATTTTTTACAATTTCGAAATCTCAGACAAAATCTCATGACTTTATAAATAACTGAGGCTTAATATATCAGTTCAACATTTGCAAAAATTCAAGGAATAATGGCTTACCGTTTTTTGTTAACCCTCTCATGACCGAATTTTCTTTTTAATAAATATATAAAACTTACTATGCTTTTTGATGAGGTATGGGTCTAAATAGGATTTCTATAGAGTCTTGGGGTTCTAATTCATACAGGACATGAGTAACAGGATGTTTCTTAAAATCATTATACTGCAGATATCGCTTTAAAAAAATATTTTCAAATGTTTCTTCATTTTAAAAATCTTTGTTATATATCACTTCGAATAACAAAGACAGTTTATCTTGTACTCAAAGAAATCCAATAAAAATAAGAAGAATTTCTAAACAACTTCGAATTACAAGAAACTCAAACAATTGAAATTTGAGACCATACTTTTGTTTTCACCTTCCTACGCAGTCCCATGTCACCGAATTTGTTGGTTCTCTTTTAAATGGTGATTGTTACATATGTAAACAAAAATAAAAATTATTAATTCTGCAAAATATGTGATTTTAAAGATATTATAGGACTAACTAGCAATGCTAGCCTATAGGCATTGGACATGAAATGGTTAGCATTCCAAATATCTTGACCAATCGTTCCTATGAACTTATCGACTGATTGGAATATTTGTATTTTGCAATGTATTCTTTTGGGGTTATAATAAATTTACTTGATATCTTTCAATACACTATTTGAATGCCAGAAAAAAATATTGCCCCTAAAGGTATGCTTTACAAAAAATGTTCAACTGTTGTTGTTACTGCTGCAGACATGAATAACTTCGGGTTGGCTTTTGCATTTTGGTTTAACTTTTTTGTAATTGAACATTTTCTGAAATTAAATTTCTGATATAATTTGATGGAAATTTATTGATATCTAAAGGCAAGGCTTCATTTGATAACTTTATCCCATAGAAGAGACGACATTATTTCGCCTGTAGTTTTTTCTTTACTTCCTGAAGGTGAAAGTTTATTTTATTTTTCTCGAAGAAGAGATAATTTTGGGTGCCTTTAATGTTCTTACTGAATCATTTTTCCCAAAAGGAACTCTGCGTTAGATCCTCTGCAAAATAGTTTTCAATATAGAAATTGTAAAATTAGAAAATTTCTCAATTCGTAAAGCAACGATTAAGTGTTTGGTATATATGTTTTAAAAAATTACCACATCCCTGTAGTAAATAAAGAAATGGAAAAAATCCCAAATTTTGAAAAATATCTTCCCCACTTTGGGAATTTAGGTGTTTTGTTGAAAAAAATATGCAAAATCTTGTTAGTCATTACATTACATTACATTCTCAGTTCAATAGAATTTGCTTTTTTACAAAATGACTTTTTTATGAAATTTTTAGTTACGAGTAATGAAGCACATAAATAAATATGTTATTTGTTGATGTTATGATTAAAGCTTTTGTTCTTAACTTTCTAAAATGGTATAATTATACCCTACACGACAGGGTATAATGTCTTTGTGCAATTGTTTGTAATACCCAAAAGGAAACGAGATAGACCCATTGCTAAGTATACCGATTGACTTAGAATCACTTTTTGAGTCGCTTTAGCGATATCCGTCCGTCTGACCATCTATTGTTGTAATCAAAGTCCAGGTCGCAATTGTGATTAGAACTAAATTAAACTAAAGCACAACGAAGTTTTATTGGATAAGGACGAACGCTATTTAATTAAAAAAAAAATCGGTTCACATTTAGATATAGCTCCCATACAAATTTTGCTTCCGATTTTACTTTTTCCGCTCTAGAAACCACATATTTCAAGAGATTTTCTTCAAATTTGGCAAAACGTCATATATTTCAACTAAAAATAGCTCTGGTAAAAATAGGCCAGATCGGTTCCAATTTTTATATATAGCTCCCATACAAATGTCTCCTATGATTTGACTCTTTCCGCTCCAGAAACCACATATTTTAGCAGATTTTCTTCAAATTTGGCAAAATTACTTATATTTCAGAAAACCTATGCTAAAAATGTGTCACATCGGTTCAGATTTATATATAGCTCTCAGTCAAAGTTTGTGTTCAATTTTTTTTTACAAATACAGATAGAAGTATGAAATTTGTAGTATATATACACCCGGTTCAAATGTAACGACCTTTTTGTACACTACACCACAGGGTATATTGACTAGGTGTAGGGTATCATACAGACGGCCACGCCCGACTTTAACCTTCCTACTTGTTTTTATACCCTCCACCTCCACACCTTGAAATATTCATCGGAGACCCCATAAAGTATATATATTCTGGGTCGTGGTAAAATTCTAAGACGATATAGCCATGTCCGTCTGTCTGTCTGTCTGTTGAAAGCACGATAGCGGCCGAACGAAATGAGCTAGGAGGTTCAAACTTTTCCTAAATGTGTCTTATGGTTGTAGATCGGTTGAAATATTCATCAGAGACCCCATAAAGTATATATATTCTGGGTCGTGGTAAAATTCTAAGACGATATAGCCATGTCCGTCTGTCTGTCTGTCTGTTGAAAGCACGATAGCGGCCGAACGAAATGAGCTAGGAGGTTCATACTTTTCCTAAATGTGTCTTATGGTTGTAGATCGGTTGGGATTGAAAGTGGACGAAATCGGCCAAGAGGGAAAATTTTTTCCTTCACAAGGACTGAAAATACCCCTAATATTTTGTGTATTTCAGCATGTTTTTTGAACATATTACCTTGTATTTACTTGATATTTGCAATGCGCATTCCCTTTATAGCATAAAAGGCCAGCATAGAGTGATTTTTATTTGTAGGGGGCGAAATGGGACAAAAAGGGATAAAAATGGTACCTTTCAAACGACAACAGATAGAAACACGAAATTTGGCATGTACATTCCTCTAATAGAGTAGATACATAATATAAAAGTATTTTTTCTAAATTCGTACTTTTAACGGGTTAAATGGGGATAGAGGGATAAAAAAAGTACCAACCTAACGGCTGCACCTAGAATAATGAAATTCGATATATACATTCCTCTGACTGCGTAGACATGTAAAATAAAAGAACTTTCCAAAATTCGTACTTTTTGGGGTTCAAATGGAAAAAGGGGATAAAAATAGTACCTACCAAATGAGAGCAGCTAGAATCATGAAATTCGGAGTAGACGTTCCTTTCACTGCGTAGACACGAAAAATAAAACGTTTTTTCCAAATTCTTACTTTCAAGGGAAACAATGGGAGCAGAGAGATAAAAATAGTACCAACTAAACGAATACAGCTAGAATGATGAAATCCCTCTAATTGTGTAGATACGTAAAATAAGGAGATTTTAGATAGTCGTACTCTTGAGGGGGCAAAATTGGAAAAAGGGGATAAAAATGGTACCAACAAAATGGCCGCTGATAGAATCATGGAATTCGGTGTATACATTCCTCTGACTGCATAGCCACGTAAAATATTTTTTTCCAAATTCGTACTTTATTCTGTTGCTTTTACGACAAAAAATGGTAGAATCATGAAGTTGTCTTGCACTGCGTACGTGAGTGATAAGATATTTTCAAAATTTATACTTTAAAATAAGATGGAAATACAACCAACCAAACGACTGTAGCTGAAAATACACTCTCTATCCCCCAATATTTAGAGTATTTATGATTGCTCCCTTATATTTGCTTTATGAATTGAAGTATTATATCCATTATATATATAGTATAGTATAAAGTATAGTATAGTATATATATAGTATAGTATAAATATTGGTAGCCTAGGCTTATTAATTAAATTTCTTATTTTCATACAGTTAAAATTTGTTGCGGACATTCCTCTTGTAGCTTGGAAGCAAAACAAAGAAAATAAACGTTTTAGCGGGCGAAATGGGACAAAAAGGGATAAAATATGGTACCAATGATACGACAACATCTTGAAATTCGGTGTGTACATCCCTCTAATTGCATAGACACGTAAAATAGAGGGATTTTTCGAAATTCGTACTTTTAAGGGATATAGTTAAAAAGAGGGATAAAAATTGGATCTACCAAATCGCTGAAGTTGAAATCATGAAATTCGGTGTATACATTCTGACTATGAACACTCGAAAAAGGGTTTTTTCGAAATTTGTACATTTGGCGGAGAATGGGGATATCTTTAAAATGTATACTTTTCTTATCACTTTGTCTGTATCTGAAAATGCTTCTTTACAATGGCGACTGACAATCGCCTAATATTTAGGCATGTTCACTTTCACAATTTCAGCATTTTATTTATATATAGTAGTAGTTTGAAATAGTAAACAAATATAGTAATGTGCATAAAAATATCAAAATTTTCGTAATATGGTACTGTGCTTCTATGTAAAGTCGACATCCTTTAATCTGCTTTTAATACTGTGGAATGCACTCCGTGGTGGAGGGTATATAAGATTCGGCCCGGCCGAACTTAACGCCTTCTTACTTGTTTATATTTTTTTACTACATAGAGTGTCATAACTTCTATATTTATCCATAGATTTTTTACATGAATGTGTTACAAAATGTGAGTACAAATATTAAAGCTACTTTCGATGAAAATTATTATTTTAGTATTTTTTTAATTATCCATAAATAAATTTTGTTTGCTGATTTTATGAATAATATAAATAATAAATATAATATAAATAATAAAATAATATTTAGGTCTCAGACACTTTCAGAATCATTTCACATTTGTAATTTATCTTTCACATTTTATTTGTTCCAGACTACTCTCATTTGTGAAAAAAAAAATTAGGTCTCAGACACAATTTTTTTATTTGTTTGTTGTATTCCAAAATTACTATTAATGTTAATAATATAATAATATTCGAATAATATTCTTATGGAGATTATGAGTTTAATTCCAAAATATTGTATCACCATTCAATCAATAGTCATTTTGCCATTCCATAGTAACTTAACCACTGACATTGGACACCAAAAATGTTCTTTTAGAAATAATTTAAAGGCTCATTTCGTAGAAAGTTGTATAGCTACTTAATTGTATAGCTATTAAATAATTTTCATTCCAAAACTAATATTAAATGGCGCCCTCTCGTTGGGTGCAAATAATATTCTTATGGGCATGACTTTTAAGATTATTTTCAAGAATTTTTTGTATGGCCATTTAATCCGTCGTAAACATTACCATTTTAATATAATTTATAGGCACAACTAACGTTGGCTTCCAACAACATTTTTTTAATATAACTTTAAGGGTGGTTTCCTAGAGAGTTGTATGTGTTTTAGCAATCATAAATAATAATTTGCATTCCAAAAAGATTATTATTTGGCGCCTCTCGTTTAATGCCAAAAATATTCTTATGTAGATTATAAGTTTATTTCTAAGAATAATGGCCGACCTTTCAATAAATTGAAATTTTAGAGGCACAAATCACGTTTGGCGCGAAAAACTTTATTTTAGAGATTATTTAAAAGATAGTTTCATAGAAATTTCGGTGTCCTCCTAATCAATAATTTTCATTCCAAAATTAACATTAAAAATTTTCATTTCAAAATTAATATTAATGTGAGTGCAGTTCATAACATAAGTTCATTTCCAAGACTATGGTATGAATTAAATCAATCGTTTATTTTAATTTCAATATAATATTTAACAAGTTAAATTATATTTTTTTCTAAAAATTTTGTTTATCTAATATTTTTATCATAATTAAATTATTATAATTTATTATAACAAAAGGAAGCAGATTATTGTGTCGAATAAGTCCAGATTTTGTCTAATGAATGATTTCTTTCGAATATCTTATAGTCCATGCCATATATTTCTAAGTCGTAATATTATTTAAAAGAAGCTTTAAATCTTATCTATCTCAAATAATATCTAAAAAATGCCACCTCTCATTTTCATCCTGAATTTATTCTTGGAAATTGTGAAACTTTTAACATCCCCTTAAAGGTCACATCAGTCAGTGAAGTTCACATATATTTTCCTGCCATGAGAACATACATTCTGCGTAACTTTCTTTCGAATACTTCTACTGTCTCAACATGAACTTTGAAATGAGTTGCTGGTCACTGAACCAACCCAGGGCAAAGTTTTGATTTCATTGGCCAAGAAAATTTATCTATCAACTCGTGGTCGATAATGCTTTCAAAACTTTGACTTAGGCAAAGCCATTATCTATTTATACAGGAATTTAGCTGTCTGTTTATGTTTACATTGCCGGGCAAGCCAAACAACAGGAAACGGATATTTATGCAGCAGACTTTTGTGAAACGATTATTATTTGGTGGAAGCAGCCTCTTGGGCTTCCACAGAATTGTGTATATTATTCAATTTTAAATTATATGCAATGGCGTTTTATTTAATTTTAGGAGGTACTTACATTTTTGTTCGAAATTTCTTCCTTCTCCGCGACTTTTTATGTGTAAATAGATTCGGTGCTATGGTATAGTCCTCGTCAAAATCCAATTCTGTTTTTATGAGACTCACTAAATTCACTTGGCAGTCCTGTAAGAAAAGGAAAAGGAAAGGAAAGCGAACAAATTTAATTTTCATCATTAAAAAATGGCCACGAAATCATTTATTTTTGGTTGTTTGATGGCACTGCAGCCTAAACATTGATGGCAAGTGCAATCGAAAAGGAAAATGCACAACGCTCTTGCTTCCGTTGCAGTGGAAGTTGAAGTTGCAGGCAACGTTCTGTTGTATTTTATGGCCAACATGTTTGGGGACACATTGATTAAATGTTCTACATTTTTGTGGTTGCCACTTGCCTAGGGCCAGGGCAAGGACACAGACAAGGGCAAAGGGGTTGTAACAAAGATCTATGGCAGACATTTAACAAAATGTAATACGGTACAATAAATGAAATGAATTGCCGAGTGCTGCCACTACAAAGTGTCGCCAGCACTGAAGGACAATTAGAGAGCGAAACGGGAAAGGGATATCTTGTATGAATGCCGACAAGTGTTGGAGATAAATGGGGAGTACATATGTATGTGTGTGCCCACGTACATTTACAAATTCCCCCCACACATATACACATTGCTCTCTCCCAGTTCCCAGTTTAACATTTAAATAAACTGACATTCGCTACGACATTGTCTACGACAACGACGAGTGCGTGTATAATCGAAATTGTGCATCAGGACATTAAGGATAAAATTGAAGTTTATCCTGTAATGCGAGCATACACACGCACACACACACACTCGAAATTGAACATATTAACATGCACATATGCCAGTATAATTTAAATGTCATTGGCGATGTTGTCGATGTACAGGGTTTGGTAAAGGATGTCTTCGGAATTCTTCCTACTTCCAAACTGAAGTGGGAGAAATAAAATTGAGTGGAAGGAATTAACGTTCAATTTTTATAAGTTTCGGATATTTTAGTATTTGTGCTCTTTTAACTAGACAGCTCTTTAGACAACCTAAGTCACATCCAAAGTATTACGTACCGTTGGGCGCCAATACTGCAAAGTCATTAAGAAAAATTTAAAAGTTTCTTAAATTCTCTACTTTTTATATTAAATTCTTTATTCAGACAGCAACAAAATTTTAGAGTTATACGTTGGGCGCCAATTTTATAGAAATACTAGCTGAACCTCCGCCAGCTTCGCTAGGCAGAAAAACAGACGGAAATTAAAATCAGGTTTCATATTGTTTTTTTTTTCTTCTTGTGATCGGTAATATATGTACCACTTATAATCAAGGTACTTCCCTGAGATACTAAAGAAATGGATATGTTCCATGGATAATATTGAAGAACAGAACTTTTGTTTACGGCGAATAAAGGAAGAAATGTCAAAAATGTCAAACTTACTTAAACGAATAGCTGGAATTCGAATGTACTACATTCAAAACACATAGAAAGTCAATCAAATCGCTCACTACTCAAACAACACAAAAACTAAAAAAAAAATAATATAATTTCCGTTTTCTTGACTTCGGCTTTTGACGAATTAATACTTCTTTTTTTTGAAACCTTTCTTTACTATTGTGCTAAGAAAATCCAAAGAAAACGTGTCATTTTAGAAAATTCAAATCAAAAATTCTCCATCTTTCAAATTCCGCCCATTTGTATATTGTCTTACAAATAAATTAACTCACACAACAACATAGGAATCTCGGTGTCGAATATACTCTGAAACAGGTTTCAATTTCGTATGGGAAGGGTCACGCCCACTTTCAGCCCACCTTTGCACAACTATTTTGTTTTTGTGTTATAGAACTGACAATATTCGATAATAGGTTTTGTCTTCGTATGGGAGGAACCACGCCCACCTGTCCAATACCGCCCATTTTTGGCACAACTACGCACTTTTATGCTAGATGCACTGGCACAAAATTTCGGTATTGTAGCTGTCATAGAACTGAATAAATTCGATAATAGGTTTTAACTTCGTATGGGAGGTGCCATGGCCACTTTTCTGATAGCACCCATTTCTGGCACAACTGTTCAGACTAAAAATTAGTGAACTTTCACAAAAATTCAAGACTCTAGCAACAACAGTACACCAAATAAGCTAATTTATAAAAAGCTAATAAGTCCCCAATTTATGTGGGAGGTGCCACGGCCACTGAAAATATCAAAAATATATATATGGGAAACCACATTGGGCGCCATCTACATAGAATAACATACTTTCTCAAAGACTCTATAAGAAACCCATTTATATTTTCCTTTTTAAATATACCAGAAGGTTGTTGATTGCCAACTTAATAGATATATGAAGTTTTAGGCAATGTATTACATCCTTTTGATTTTGCGGAATTCATCAAATAGCATCTAAATTTATGAATAGTCGAAAGTTTCTGTGGCATACTTTGGGTCAAAATTTTTAATTTTTATAACCTCCACCACCAGGATGGGGTATACTAACTTTGTCATTCCGTTTGTAACACCTTGAAATATCGAAATGAGACCCTATAAAGTTTATATATTCTTGATCGTCATAAAATTCTAAGACGTTCTAGCCATGTCCGTCAGTCCGTCTGTTGAAAGCACGCTAACGTCTAGACGAAAAAAGCTAGGACGTCCAAATTTTCCATAAATGTGTCTTATAGTCGTAGATCGGTTAGGATTGAGACTGGGCGAAATTGGTCCAAAGGGAAAAATTGTTCCCTCATAACGACTAAAAATACCCATTATAACCCCTAATATTTTAGAGTATTTAAGCAGTTTTTTAATATGTCTACTTGTAAAGGGTGTTTTTTATTGGGGTATAGAACTTTAAGTTGGCATCACTTTTTTAACTGGCGGCCATTTTGTCAGCTGTCAAGTGATTAATATTTAGTTTGGTTTGCCATTTCATCATGAACAGGTTGACAAAAGAACAACGCTTGCAAATCGTGCAAATTTATTTCGAAAGTAATGGTTCAGTTCGCGAAGTTCACCGCAAGCTCCGTCCATTTTATGGTCGACATAATCGTCCATCAGAGCAATTAATTCGGTTAACCGCATAATTTCGCGGAATGGACCTGTCAATTGGCCACCAAGATCGTGTGATTTGACACCATTGGATTATTTTCTTTGGGGATATGTGAAGTCGCTCGTCTACGCCAACAAACCAGAAACGTTAGGGGACTTGGAAGCCAACATTCGTGACGTTATTGCCAACATACGGCCCCATATGCTGGCTATATTCGAGCCAGCCGCGGCGGCCACATGCCCGAAATCATATTTAAACATTAATGGCATAAAATTATCCTTCCAATAAAGCCAAATTGATGGACATTAAAACGATTTTCTTGTGTTTTATTTCAAATCGAAGTTCTATACCTCAATAAAAAACACCCTTTACATACTTGATATTGGGTATGCTCATTCCTCTATAATAACAACGTGCACCATAATGTGGTTTTATTCGTAGGGGGTGAAATGGGCAAAAAGGGATACAAATGGTACCAATCAAACGGCTGCGCCTAAAATAATAGTATACATTCCTCAGACACGTAAAATAAAGGCGCTTTTCGAAATTCGTAAGTTTAGCGGGTAAAATGAAAAAAGGGGATAAAAATAGTACCAACCAAATGACCGCAGCTAGAGTCATGAAATTCGGAGTATACATTCCTCTGACTGCGTAGACACGGAAAATAAAAGGTTTTTCCAAATTGGTACTTCTCAGGGATACAATTGGTACAGACTGATGAAAATAGTAGTAGAAAGTCGTACTCCTAAGAGGGTAAAATAGCAAAAAGGGGATAAAAATGGTACCAACAAAATGCCTGCATTTGGAATCATGGAATTCGGTGTATACATTCCTCCGACTGCAGAGACACGCAAAATAAAAAGATTTTTTCAAATTCGGCAAAAATTTGGTTGAATCATGAAGTTAGGTGATTTTCCACTATGTACATGAGATAAAGGTATTTTCAAAATTTTTACTTTTGGATTTAGAATAGAATGGAAATACAACCAACTGTAGCGCCCACTATCTACCAATATTTATGGTATTTAAGCATTTTTGGAAATATAAATATAAGAATACTTATTTTTGAATTGAATTGAAGTATTATTTCGATATATATAGTGTAAAAGTATTGGTAGCCTTGCCTTATAAGCGTGTTTTGAAATAATATTATATATGTATTATATTAATTTATAAAATTATTTTTCAATATTTGTATTTGTTTTGGTTTGGCTATACCATACTATACTTCTACGAAAATCGACAGCAACTGTGTAATGCAATCTCCACCATGGATTGGTATATAAAAATCGGCCGGCCGAACTTAATGCCGTTTTTACTTGTTTTAAATTATTTTTTTAATTTCATTTTCCGTTTTGGATCATTTTTTTTTTGGCCCAATTACTGTTTTGGGTGATTTGGCATTTAGTTTTTGGGTGATTTGGCATTTAGTTTTGGGTGATTACTTTTTTGAGCAATTTTTCATAATAGATTTAGATGATTTTCCGTTTAGGATAATTTTTAATTTTTTGGCCCAATTATTGCTATGGAGATTTTTAATTTATTTTTTTTTTTTTGACAATTTGTCATAATTGACCTAATTATTGTTTTGGGCTATTTTTAATTTATTTTATGGGCGACAAAAATAGAGTATTTATTTTTATCCAATTTTTCGTTTCTGATTTAGGTAATTTTCCGGTTTGAGTCATTTTTAATTTTTAGTCTAATTATTGTTTTGGGCGATTTTTAATTTATTTTGTCATATGAAAAATTACTATTTTTTGGGCGGATTTTCATTTTTGACTTAGGTGATTTTCCGTTATTGGTCATTTACTTACCTCTAGCGTTTTAAAATGCCATCGCAAAATCCTTGACCCCGAGCCGGTGTTCACCTGATTGCGACACACCTTTAACGTCGGCCAACAATGACAGCGTTTGTCGATGATCTCGCAGCCCTTCTTTATTCGTATTCTCTCTGATTTTGTACAATTTTCATGATGCAGATGATGATGATATGATGTGGATATTGAGGTGGTTGAAAATGATAAATCTGGAAGGAAAAGAAGAAGAAGACAAGAGTATGAAAAATTTGAATTTTTAGAGAGCAGGAAAAAAAGAATACAAATTTCAAAATGCGTAAAATCGAAGGAAGACAGTAGTGGTCAGTCAAGTTAGATACATGTCATATTGTGTCATTCATTAAATATTCGCGTTTCAATATAATTTGGAAAATGTTTTCAATCTTCAATAATCCAGCGACAAAAATTCAAAGAAAAAGAGCCAAAAATGACCTGAAATCACCGAACATAATAATTTTTTTACGGCCTTCCAATAGATTTTGTGGACTTCCATGTTAAACAATGAGCAATTGAGGAAGGTCTTCCGATGATGATGATATATGGAAACTATGACAGCCCTATAATATTTTGCAAAATGGATTTTTTACTCAACTAGTCACAGCTTTTGCTCTCTGAAAGATATGGCGAATTGTTGGTTTTTAGCGAAAAAAATCAAATGAAAATATTTTTTTTTTGGAAATTTGGAAATTTATTAAAAATTTTTAATTAATTAATTAATAATTAATATAATTAATTAATTAAATTAACTGTATAAATTTCAGATTGTTTTTTATAGAAATGCTTTTCTTAGATAATGTATTTCTATGCGAGGCCTCTGGAGTATTTGCCATTTTCTATACATTAGCTAGTTTTAGACCTCTGGGATACAGATTGAGCGCTAATTTTATAGAAATTATATTTATTTAGACAATATATAATGACCTTATATTGTCTAAATAAATATAATTTCTTACTTTCTATAGAAAGTTTCAGTACAACACGTCAAGCGCCTATTTTCTAGATTCTTGTTGAACAAGTCCCTTCCAATATTGACTCAATAAGCCATAGCTTATGTTCTGAGGAAGATTAAGTGAATTTTATAATTTTTAGCGCAAAATAATCTAATGATTTAAAAATAAAAATAATTTATTTATTTAAAAAAGATATTTTTTAAATTTGTTCTCAGCAAATGTTTACATCTGTCTTCTACATAATGTGTATATTTCAGAGAGGGGTTGTCAATTTCTCTATTGTACTTATAGAACCAGCACCAGGATTCAAATCCTGTACAAACCAGAAACAGATTTAAAGAAGTATCCCAACTTGTGTTATGTTTTTGCAAGAATTTCATAAAAGCCAATACTCACTTCTGAGCCACAATAATTGTTGCACCCTGTAGAAAGTATTTTCAATATGATCCATTTCCACTGGAAATCCACAAAAATCTGCCTCATTTCTGCTTTCAATTGCCATTCATTGCCATCGATTTGTGGCCTAATTGTGTCTAGTCATCATTATGAATATATTTTCATATTATTTATTTATTCATCTAAAAACACATACCAGCCAAGTCATCGCCAGGATATGCCACTCGCATTAATATTCTTTGGATGCTGAGGATTTGTTATAATCCTTTAATTTATTTGGGTTGAATTTAGGTAAATTGTAAAAATATTATATGCACGAACGTGTCTGTGTGGCTGGAAGTGAAGCGTAAAAGCAAATGTTTGGAATTTGTGGTGGTGGACGGCGAAGGTAATATGGAATTTGTGGCTGGAGCACAGTTAATAAAAGACTAAATAATTGGGGAATGGACAGAAGTAACGGGAACGAAATAAAGAGCTTGTCAATATATTGCTAACACTTTAACCCAACACAATACAGTGGGAAGTACTGTATGATAACACTGAGCAACAATACTAACTGATTATTACTAATTAAAAAAAATTGTTTTCGACACCTAAAAATTTATTTTTTGTGTGCTTTGAGGTATACTGATTCATAAAATCAGCACAAAAAATTTGTATGGATATTTTCTTCTATTTTTTTTTACTAGAATTTCATCTTTCGATAATAATCGCTTATATGTCAAATTAAAGGTAATTATGATGACAACAAATGTTTCGAATTTCACTTTCACATAGAAAGAGTGGTTTAGAAAAAATCGCCAAAAAATGCGAACAAATTTCTTTTTTTCTAAAAAAAAAGAATTTTATTTTCTGTCATGAAAACCCCCCAAAAATATACATAAAATCGGAAAATATCTATTTTCCAGCTTTTAGTTAGTAACATTCTATCAAAGAAAATAGTATCTGTAGATATAAGATCTATGGATAAATGTAGAAGTTATGGTTCTGTTTGCGAGACGTAAAAGAATTAAGAAAAATATGATTTTCTAAATTAGTGGTTCATTAAGTAGAGCGAAAAACCTTTCAAAAATAGAAAACGTATTTTTTGATAGCTAACAATATTACGAACCGTCTGCTTGTAAAAGAATTATTGATAAATTTAGAAGTTATGGTAGATGATTTTTTTTAATATTGATTTTTATTTTTTTTATAATTTTATTTTTTGATATAAACCCCTTTATAAATTAGATAATATAAAGTTTTTTAATAATAGCTGGCATCTAGCGAAGAAAATAAGGCCTAGTTTATCAATGGATAAATGTAGAAGTTTTGACCCTTGTTGTGGAAGATGGGGATTTAAAAATAATCGTGCCGCTTTTTACGAAGTTTTTAAATTAATTTAAATTAAATTTTAAATTAAAGCCTAAATTAATTTTGATCATACGTGAATGCCGTCTTCTACTTCTACGAGAACGTCCATAACTTTTGTATTTATTCATAGATTTTCTCCAACTTAGGCCTTGTTTTCTACGTTAAGATGCTATCATTACAAAACAAAATAAAATTTTATTTCATCTAATTAGTAAGAGGGGTTTTCATACTATTTATAAAAAATATTTAACGCCTACAAAAAGGACCATAACATCTAAATAATCTATGGAAAGATCTACATGAAGACATTGCATTAGAATGTGAGATTTAAGAAAATAAAACAGAATACTTCTTTCCATTTTTTTATTTTTTTATGGGGATTTTCGCGACAGTAATTCTTTTTTCGCAAAAAAATGTTCTCTCTATTTTTTTGGATACCGTTCCTAACACGTTGCTCTTAAAAATATTTTATTTTTCCAAACATTAAAAAATCATATTTTTTAAATTCTTTATTTTTAGCAGAGCTGTTAAGTAATGATTAGTAATCGTAATCATTAGTAAGTAGATTACTTTTTTTAAAGTAGAAGTAATGATTACAATACGATTACATTCAGTTTTATACGGTTAGTAATTGATTACGATTTCAAGTAATCAAAAAATAATCAGGATTACTTGCGATTACTGAAAAATAATCAAAAGTAATCAAAAATGAGTTCGACTACTTTAAAAGATTACTTTTGATTACTTTTGATTACTTTTGATTACTTTTGACTATTTTTGATTACTTTTGATTTTTTTGTGATTACTTTTGATTCTCGCGAAATCGGTATGAGAGTCATAGTAGTCTGTTTATCAAAACTTTTGATTTTTCAATATGTGTCAGTTTTGATTTTTTCTGTTCTCGTTCTTTTTCCAGCTAAAACCGAAAGGTAACGGTAATCGCAAGTAATCCTGATTATTTTTTGATTATTTGTAATCGTAATCAATTAGTAATCAGAAACTGTTGAATAGTGGATTATATAATCATTACGATTCTTTTTAAAAAGTAATGTAATTGATTACTAATCGTAATCGAAATTTAACAGCTCTGATTTGTAGTCTATTATGTGTGTCAGAACTTCTACATTTCTCCATTGATCTTTTATATGTAGACATTGTTTTCTCCGCTAGAACGAGCTATTAAAAAATTATTTGTATGTATTTTCGTTCCAGTAAAAAAACTATTTAAAAAAAATCATTTTTCATTCTTTGGAGACTATTTCTAAACCATGTCTGCCAGTTTTGCCTAAAGTCACGCACTTTTGTAAGGGCCCCCAAAGATTTGGGGCCTCTGTGTCATTTTTGCAAAAAGTGCTCATTTTCTCAGGCTAATATCTTGCAAACCGTTTGGAATTTTGATTTACTCTCGGAGGCAAAGTTGTAGCTCTTGTCACAATATCTTTTTAAAGTTGTTACAATTTTATTTCTTTTATTTTGATTTTCAAAATGATTGCATTAATCCATTTTTATTTTTTGTAGCTTGTGATGGAACCATCAGAAAAATAGAAATGTATATATATTTCCATTGCCTACTTTTTCCTATATTTTTCATCGCTTTTAAACATTATGTTAATTATCTACTGAAAAAATAATCATTCTGAAGATTTTTCAATTTATTAAAAAAAAAAAAATAGAAAAAAATCGTAAAAAATAGAAGCCATGATTTAATCACTTCCAAACTGACACAGCCACTAAAATAGGCTGTGTCAACTTTAAAACTTTCAAAACAATCGCAGCTATCGAGTTCAAAAACCATACCGCTTGACATTGAATGACTCATATAGTTTCGTTCTTAGGAGGGAAATCGTTTTGGAAGGTTGTATGTATGGTCTTCACAGACCCACCCCTGCAGCTAGAACTCAATTGAGGTTCTAAGAAAAAAATGATCAATTCTCCAAATCTCTACTAATTAACCTAGGGACAGAATTTGTAATCTTTAATTACTTCAGGTTCAGAAATCAATGATTTTTAGAGGCATTTTGCACCTTATGGATCTTATCCGAAGTTCTGACAGGCAGTTGTAAAAGGCTGAGGTATTAGAGGAGTGTGACAATTTGGTTCTAAGTAAATTATAACTGATGCAGAGAAACTAAATATTCATACTCTTCTAAAACTTCTCAGTAAATGATAACTGATGCAGGAGTACTTTATATTTCAAATATCTTGTATATCTGCCTTTACGACCGTTCGGAGAAGGTCAATTAGTAAATTATATACTCTAATACTTCAACCTTTGCTAGTATATGCCAGAACTTCGACGCGTAGCCACAAGGCTGATGTATTTATTAGCGGTCAGTCCGACTACAGTGCGTATGAGTGATATCATCCTTAATTAACAGCACTTATACGCTACCTACACACACTACAGCCTATAAGATTTGTTCGACGACATTTGCGATTTTGTCGCTTGAAGATGAACTTTTTTATTCACAATGTTCTTTATGGCAAGATCTACAACTTTGCCTCAGATAGTAAATCAAAATTCCAAACCGTTGGCAAGATATGAGCCGTAGAAAATGATCACTTTTTTTTTTGCAAAAATGGCACTGAGGCCCAAAATATTTGGGAGTCCATAAAAAAGTTCATGACTTTGGGAAAAAAGCGGAGAGACGGGTCTTTTTTTGGTCTTTTATCACATAGTGGTGTCCGTATTTGGTGATACTTCCATGACATAAAAAATTACACACAGTGATATTAATCACTATAGAATATTTTATACTTTTGCGAGTCTTACAAATGCGTTGTGGATTGATTTGGTTGTTAATGCTATCCTGCGACAGATAGAAGTATGAAACTTTAAGTATTTTTAACAGATATTCTACTCTTGCATTTGATACCCATATAGACATTGTATGTGTTGAAGAAGTTGGAACAAAACTATTTAGACATCAATATCCTGTGGAAATGAAATATACTGTATATAACTTGGAATGGTTGTTAATGCTAAACTAATGTAGAGATAGATACATGAAATTTTAAATATTTTTACCATATATTCTTCTCTTTCATTTGATATCCATTTTGTGACTAGCAAAAGTAGGAAAATAAATTATTAAAATATATATATATCTTGGATGGAAATCGGATATCCTGTAAAAATGTCCTGGATAGCTGTGATTGTTTTGAAAGATTGTATATGTATTCTTCTAATAAAAATATAGTATAAGTATTTTTGGAAAAAATTAGAAAATTTTTTCACGAAAAAAAAAATATGATCAATTTAAGAGTGAAAAAATATTTTTTTTTTTCAAAAAGGTGTGTCCATTCAATCACCTGTAACTCTTGAAATACTCGATTTAAATGTACTATACCTTATTTTGAAGGCAATTTCAAATGGTGTAACCGCCACTCATTTAATGGCTTGGAAGTGATGAAAATATAGCTTCTTTTTTACGATTTTTTTCTATTTTTTTTCTTGCAAAATCTACCAGAATTTCAGTAAAAAATCGTCAAAAGATAATTTTTATAATTAAATCATTAATTTCAAATGGTATAACCGCCACTGTTTTAGTGGCTGCGTGAGTTTGGAAGTGGTGAAAATATAGCTTCTATTTTTAACGATTTTTTTTCTATTTTTTTTTCTTGCAAAATCGACCAGAATTTCAGTGAAAATCGTCGAAAAGATAATTTTTTAATTAATTCATAAGCACAAAATGAAAAACAATCCAAGAAAAAATAGGTAATGGAAAATATATATTTTTTATTTTATCTGCCAGAACTTCGGAGCATAACCACAAGGCTGAGGTATTAGAGGAGTGTGGTTATTTAGTTCTTAGTAAATGATAACAGATGCAGGGCAACCAAAAAGTCAAACTCTTCACATTAGATGAAGTTCTGCCAGAACTTCGGAGCATAGTCATCTGTAAATGATCTCCTCTAATACCTCACTCTTTACCAGCTTTACCTCCACTTTTCCGTTTGTTCAATTCGTTTGAAATCCCCTTCTACCATTAAATTATCTCCCCTCATTAACAAACCTCCCTCCAGGTTTGCTAGTACCCCAAATAACATATTCTCATTATTCGTCCATTGCTATTAACAGACAGACAGACAGACACTGCTATGAATATGTCAATAACCCTTAACTATTTTTAGACAATGTACTGCGTCCATTTCCATCCTGAATTCGAAATTACTCTAACCCTAGTCCTTCTCCGCCCCCAATCCAGCTGACGCTTTCAATTCTCTATCACCACCCTATCTTCGTGGCACAATGTTCGCTTCGCTAGACAATGTTAAACAAATTGTTATGGTTGTCTGATAACACGTTGTTCCAATGTTTTTTGTTTTTTTTTTTTTTGATGGGGAAAGGGTCTTTGCGTAGAACAAGATTGTCGAGTTTTCAGAGTGAAAGCAACTCCACGCACTGGGGAGGGGGGCGTGAATAAAATAAGTGAGCGGATGCCAGAGAATTTCCATTCAAAAAGGGGGGGAGCTCTGTGCTGGTATGCATAAATTATGGTTTTCCTTTTTTTCTTCGCTCGCAGGCATGTGATTTAGTTAGGAATTAAAGTGGCAAACGTGTGCTCCATAAGAGTCTCCATGGGTCAAAGCGGAAAGCGGAAAGCGAAGAGAGAACACCAACGAATTAATAAACTAAACCTACCAGCATTCACGGTGTAATGCTATGCATAATACGAACCCTTCTCATGTGAAGAAAAAGAGCGAAGAGCTCAGAGCGTGCTCGGCCGCCCCAAGTGCGTATAAGTGTTATTAATTAATTCATAACACGTATACGCACGGAAGTACCTTTTTGTGGGTGTTACAAGGCAGTCCCATACTATGCTCTCTGCACAATGGAATTTATTAACAAAAAGATAATCGTAACGCTCGCAGCCGCACTCTCCACCCTTCCTCCCCAGCCAAACAAAGAGATAACAATAAAGTTGAAACAACCCAGCGAAAAAGAATAAGAGAGAAAAAAACAGAAACTTTCGTGTTTGGAAATTTTAGTTATTCAAAAAGAGGCCATAGGCCTTTTGGCCGTAATTAACTAAGCCATCTTGGGTGTAGAGCTGAAACCAGCATAAAAACGTTTGAAAAGCGGGCGGAAATAATTAAATCATTTTAAGCAGCGATGAACATGAACAACGCATGACGTGACTTATCTACTTCCAATATGTTTCCCAAAGAGATGGTATCTGGATGGTGTCGCCAGCATCAGGGGAAATCTTATTAAAGTGTTAACTGGAGAACAACAAAAAGTTGTTTCACTTTATAAATTATAGTCCTGGGAGAGTTTTCGTAAGTTTTGTATACTTTTAGGCGGCCAGTTTGGTGGGGAGGAGGGGCGAATGATAAATATTATTACAATGCACGATTAATATCAATTATAGGCCACAAGAGAGTCGACCAGGATTTTGCTGTGACCGGTAAAACCACAGGAGATAAACTCAGGAATAATTATGTTAATACTTATTCATAGTTTGTTATATATTTGTACGCCACCAGAGAGAAATCAGAAGGATAAACGATGGAATTTGTGGCCAATTACACTATGCAACACACGATTTACCGCAGGGCTATATAAAACATTTTCTGATATATAGGGTGGGTCATTTAAAATTTTAAATTTGAACTACCGATCATCTTGACTTTGAGAGGTAGAAAAACATACACAGTTTAATTGCATACGCTTGCATACTTTTAGGCATTACTATAATGTAGAGGGTCTGTGCTGTCCTGTGGGCGTATGAGTAATGTCTTATGTTCATCATATACATTTTTATTTTGATTTTCAGTTTTATGTTTGACATTGGCAAAGTGGGACGCTATAGGCTCGAATAAAATTGGGTAATATTAAAAAGTGGGAAATATTAGAAAGTAACGCAAACTGTTAGAAATTTACGTGGGGAGTTTTCGAGAAGAGCTCGGCCTTCAGATCAGCCTATGGCTCGGTGGCTATGTCAATAAGCAAAATTGCCGCATATGGGGTTCAAAGAAGCTAATGCATCCACAACGAGTCACTGTTTGGTGTGGATTTTGGGTTGTACTGAAAAATTGGTGTGATCGGATGAGGTACTGCCGAGTCAGTCGTGGTAGTCATATGATTGATATTATATTCCATTAACAAATGACAAAGTTCAATATTTCCAATAAAACCAGAAATTTGAAAAAAATAATAAGTATTCTAATTTAGAATTTTAAATAGCCCAACCTATATATTGGCTTTACAAAGTCGAAAACGATATTATTTTTTTGATATACAATTTTTTATTTTTATTAAAGTTCCATTTTCGCCGGCAGTACCTTTAGTATTTGTATTCTCATTTTGCAAATATAGGTCCGATCTCACCAGCTGATGTGTCCAATTAAAGCTAATTATGATGGCTGCATATGAACATAGAAACAGTGGTTTAGGAACAGTCTCCAAAAAAGTGAGTATATTTTTTTAATTTATTTTTTTTAATTTTGAAAAAAAAAATCATAAAAAATAGAAAAAAAATCTGTAAAGTTAGTTGGTACTACATTTTACTAGCTATCATTCCTATAACGCAGAAAACGATGTCTACTTTTAACAGTTCTATAGATAAATGTAGAAGTTCTGTCAATCTTTGTAGACGCAAAAGAATTTAATAGTATATGAATATTTATTTTATTTCATAAATAGTGCGAAAAAAACCCTTTTACAATTCAGATAGAATATTATTTTATATTATTTTGTAATAGCTGGATTCTTAAAGAAAGAAAACGTGGACTAGTAGGAGAAATCTATAGATAAATGAGGAAGATATAAACCTTTTTGTTTAGAAATTCTATTTATTATACAATAGTTTTTACATTGAAATTTTGTTAATTAATATGAATTTGTGGGCTTATTTTCTTTTCAGATCCATTCTCGTATTGCCATTTACTCCTGTATATTGCCTTTCCAAACTTAAAAAACTATTTTATATTTTTGATTTACCTATTTTTTAATTTTTACTGAAATTCAAATTTTCGCCGAAGGTAACTTTAAGATTTGTACTCTCAATTTGCAAATATAGGCCCGATCGCACCAGCTGATATGTCCAATTAAAGCTAGTTATGATGGCTATACATGATGTAAATCTCACTTTTACATAGAAAGAGTGGTTTAGGAACAGTTTCCGAAAAAGTAAGAAAAATGGATTTTTTTAAAAACAAAAAAATACTTTTTGCTGGCACGAAAAAAATCATAAAAAATAGAAAAAAATATCTAAAAAATATTTTGTTCTAAATTTTAATAGCTAGCATTCTAAGACAGAAAATAAAGTCGAAATTTCAAATATCTATGGATAAATGTAGAAGTTATCTCAATCTTTTTAGACGCAAAAGAATTTTAAAATATGAATTTTTATTTTATTTCATAAATAGTGCGAAAAGCAACTTTATTGTTTTATTTCATTTTATTATATCCAGCATCGTAAGGAATAAAAAATGGCCTAGTTGGAGAAAATCTATAGATAAATATAGAAGTTATGAACCTTCTGGTTTTTGGAAATTCCATTTCTTCTACATTAGTTTTTACATTGAAATTTTGTTTTGTCCAACAAATTAAGACTTTTTCAATGGAACAGAATAGCGACCCTATAATTCTGAAAGGGCATGTTGAGTAGATCAGTTTGATAGAATAAACATTTTGTCCAGCTAGTCTGAGTTTCTTTTTACAGTGGTTCAACATTTTCATTTTTTTGTCGAAGGGAGGATTATATTAAATGAAAAAAATGTTGTAAGAAATGTCTGAGAGACTTCTTATTGTCAGAACTATATTGTGGAATTTGATTAGGATAATTTTTACGGAAGATCTCTCCCTCTAGCTCCTCTCTATATGGGTCAAAGGGGTCAACCCTTTTTTGAGAAAATTGGGAAAATTTCAGTGGGGGTCACCAAAGACACCAAAGTTTTAAATAAAGCTCTTCACCCTAAAATAGCAAAATTACTCGCCAAATTATAATAAGAAATTACTAGGCTTTAAATTGGTCCAAGTGTTTCGGAAGATCGATCTTTTTCGACCAAAAATGTGAGTATTTCGGTAGAGCACGACAAATCAAATAATACAAATTGGATATTTTTGCAAACTTTTTATATTCGCGGGAGATATGGCTAAATTGATTTGTATACTGTATTTAAAAAGTTTTTAGATTTAGCGTATTTGCTGCTTGCTATTGATCTGGAGGCAATGTTCGATGATTTAGAAACAATGCTGAATAAATAGAATTAGCTATTGACTGTTTCAGTGTGGCCATGTCAGGCTGCTCTCCAAAAGCAGTGTTAAACATATTAATAAAGCTGCATTTTAGTCAATTTTAGTTCAAAACTCAATTTCCCATAGAAATTCTTATTAATGTAACTTATACGCCACGTAGAACAGTTTATTTGTACAAAATGCTTGCATACTTTTAGGCATAATGTAGAGAGTCTGTGGTGTCCTATGGACGTATGAGTAATGTTTTATGTTCATCAATACTAATACACATGGTGGACACACAAAATGTCCGGCAGTGAAGCATTAAAGGCGATGTAGAAAAAGCAGAATATTTGTGCCATTTTCAGCTCTTTTTAATAAAATGAATGAATGAATTTCCATTTGGCCTTATAAGCTATCATGCCTTCACTTTAAAATTTTGAAATAAACGGATCCATTAGCGTACCTTTCATATTTTCTGTTGTAATAATGATAAAATGGTCCTTCGACTTATAAACAGTGTTCCCTTGCATAGGGTGGGTAATTTAAATTATGAAATTTGAACTACCGATTACTTTGACTCTGAAGGGAAGAATAACATTCATTTTTATTTTAATTTTCATATTTATGTTTGACATATTGTGTTCCATCCAAATGACAAAGGACAACCTTTCGAATAAAACCAGAAATTTGAAAAAAATATCAGTAAATTTTTATAGTCGATTCTAGTTAAAAATTTTGCATGACCCACACTCTACAGCCTGATAGGCAAGGTGTTTGAAGTCTATACAAGTATATCAAATTTCATGTACGATCTTTAATTGACATGCATTTACCTAAAGTTAATGTTTAATCAATGCTGTTTTTCTCATGCATCATTGATAGCCTTTATGATGACTTTACGTACAGCCTCACGTTTAAATATTCCACATCCCACAATCAATTATGTGAGTACACAAATGTAGCGAGGGTACATGTGCAAATGAGGCTTGTGGATATTTGCACATATAGCCTCCCCTTACTTCATTTGTGTACTCATCCTTGTAGCCTTGTGATTGTGTTTATCAGCGGCATATCCTTGTGCAAATATGTGCAAAAGCAAAAAAATCACACGCACGCTCTCACCCATGCCGTTGTCGAAAAACTTGCTGAGTGTTTATTTTGCATTATTACCTTAATCAGAAGGTAAATATGCATAAAGACAATAACAGCAGCACAACAGCGGAGAAGAAGCACAAAAAATTGAAATTGAAACAAAAACTGCTTACAAAGTTAAATTAATAAAAGCTTTCGTGTGGGGAGGGGAGAAGTCAAATGGATTAAACGAGGTTATCAGGGGCGCAATCAAAAAGTCGAAGGGGACTTGTTTATGTCAAACGACACAAGAAGCTGGGGAGTATTTAAGAAAATGTTTTCATTGTGTTCTTCAGTTTTTTTGTCATCGATTTGATGAGTGCTGGGAGTGGTGGGGGAATTTACGCTTAACTGCTCTAATTAGGTTCACAAGTGCTTATATTTAGAGTCAGCATATTTTTTCAATATTTCTCGAATAGCAATATTAATTACAAGCTAAAGCAATTGTTGTAATTAGTATTATTCATACGCTTCAGGGGTATACACAATTAATATCACTCATACGTTCCATTGATCTAAGCAATTTGCCTTTATTTGTCTATGTTTTTTTATTCTAAAATCATATCAAAATGATATCGATCATAATCCAAACCAGCAGAAAATAAAAAGGTTTTTCCAGAATCAAATGAAGAATTTCTTAGGATCCGCGTGCACATTAAAAAGTTTTAATTTAGATTTAATATCTCTAGGAAATGTCCAATATCAAGAGAAATTCTTTAAAAGTATCTTTAGTCTATGCAAAAGTACTTAGAATATGGACAATATTATTCAGCGAACAAACTCAATTACAAACTTCATCGATTTGTTGCAATTAATATTAATCATTCGCTTCGTGGGTCTACATTTCATTCGTTGACAATTCATGGGTCTGGCGTTTATTTGTTTAGATTTTTATTCTAAATTCAGGAAAACAACTTCGATGCATTCCAACAGAACATAAAAACATAACATGATTCATATGAAGAATTTCTCTTGATGCGTTAGTACATTACAAAGCTTTAATATTGATTCAATTTTTATAGGAAATGCCCAATATTAGGAAACTATTATATCTCAAGAGAAATTCTTTAAATGCACCTAGAATGTGAACAATATTATTTTTCGAATAAAATTAATCACAAGCAACACTAAGTTGTTGCAATTGATATTAATCATTCGCAATTGATATTAATCATTCGCAATTGACATTAATCATTCGCTTATTGAGTCCACACCAATTTATTATAATTAATATCACTCATACGCTTCATGGGTCTAAGCAATTGGCTTTTGTTTGTCTAGATTTTTATTCTAAAATCAGAAAAGGATAGAGTCGATATCCTAACAGAAAGCAAAAATGTTTTGCCAGAATCAAATTAACTTTTTAGGTTCCGTTAATATATTACAAAGTTCTGATATTGATTCTCTTTCTCTCTAAAAAATGTCCCATATTAAGAAACAATTCTATCTCAAGTGAAATTCTTTAAATGTATCTATACTCTATACAAAATTACATAACAAAATATTTACACATAGAAAAATACTGAACAATTACCAGCTACACCATTTTAATTAATTAATATTACTCATTCGCTTCATGGGTCTACATTAACTTGTTGTAATTAATATCACTCATCCGCTTCATGGGTCTAAGATATATTCTTTTGTTTGTCTAGATTTTTATTCTAAAATCGATAAATCGATAAAGTCGATATCCTAACTGGAAGTACATATGTTTTGCCAGAATCAAATTAAAATTTTTTAGGATCCGTTAACATATTACAAAGTTCTGATATTGATTCTTTTCTCTCTAAAAAATGTCCACTATTAAGAAACAATTATATCTAAAGTGAAATTCTTTAAATGTATATATACTCTATACAAAATTACCTAAAAAAATATTTACACATAGAACAATACAGAACAATTACCAGCAACAACATTTTAATTAATTAATATTACTCATTCGCACCATGGGTCTACATTAACTTGTTGTAATTAATATCACTCATCCGCTTTATGGATCTAAGCTATATTCTTTTGTTTGTCTAGATTTTTATTCTAAAGTCAGAAAAGGATAGAGTCGATATCCTAACTGAAAATAAAAATGTTTTGTCAGAATCAAATTAAAATTTTTTAGGATCCGTTAACATATTACAAAGTTCTGATATTGATTAAGAAACAATTATATCTAAAATATGATTTACACATAGAACAGCATATACTTCCGTTATTCATCGAACAGTACAATATTAATTAACAGCTACACCATTTCTTATAATCAATATTACTCATACGCTTCAGGGGTCTACATTAATTTCTTGTAATTAATATTTATCATACGTCTCATGGGTCTTAGCAATTTTCTTTGATTTATCTAGATTTAATTCTAAAATTTTGGGATATCAATCAGTACGAATATTTTCAACATGTCTCAAGAGTAATTCTTCATATTTATCTTTTCAAAATTATGAAGATTGTTATTTACAATATTGATGTCTTTGTTGAGAGCCCCACTGACATTTTCTGACACATTTTTTCGTAGAACATTTTAATTCTTAAATTTCCTTTCTGAATGGACTTCTTTATTTTGTCGAAAACGGGTCAAATTGACCCATAAAAATTCCAAAAATGCTTTTGGACAGTGTTCCCAAATGAGGATAGGCAATATCCCAAAATCCTATAATATTTTGAGTATTTGATCGCATCAATTTGTGTCTTGAAAATTTCTGTCTCTCGATAAAATTCATAAAATTCATAAAATTCATAAAATTCATAAAATTCATAAAATTCATAAAATTCATAAAATTCATAAAATTCATAAAATTCATAAAATTCATAAAATTCATAAAATTCATAAAATTCATAAAATTCATAAAATTCATAAAATTCATAAAATTCATAAAATTCATAAAATTCATAAAATTCATAAAATTCATAAAATTCATAAAATTCATAAAATTCTTAAAATTCATAAAATTCATAAAATTCATAAAATTCATAAAATTCATAAAATTCATAAAATTCATAAAATTCATAAAATTCATAAAATTCATAAAATTCATAAAATTCATAAAATTCATAAAATTCATAAAATTCATAAAATTCATAAAATTCATAAAATTCATAAAATTCTTAAATTTCATAAAATTCATAAAATTCATAAAATTCATAAAATTCATAAAATTCATAAAATTCATAAAATTCATAAAATTCATAAAATTCATAAAATTCATAAAATTCATAAAATTCATAAAATTCATAATATTCATAAAACTCATAAAATTCATAAATAAATACACCAAAATACAAAACTCAGCTTAAATGTAAGAAATCAGTCAAAACTTATAATATTATATTCTAAAAAATTTCACTGTAAGGGTTACTGAAATAAAAAATGTAAGAAGCAGCCGATATACTTTTTAAATAAAACCTGATTAACACTTTTAATATAAACAAGTGGAAATAGTCAAATTGATTTTTTATATTTAATTTTTGCCGAATTGTTTTAAAAAAATATGATTGGTTAAAGTTAGAGTTAAATTTTTCAGCAATAAAGTTTAGGAAATTCCACAGAGTATTTACACTGTGGTCTAAATTAAGCTGTAAGGTATTTAATCTCCAAATCTTTCAGGTTTTTTATATTGTAAGCGAACGTGTATTGTTATTTTTCTACCAAATCCATGTCTTAAAAACACTCAAATTCTCTTTTCCATAACAAATATTCCAAAAATCGCATAAAAAGCTACTTGGGAGAATTTGATTCAGACAGCATAATCACCGTCTGGAGGTTATAATGAATGAATTACTCATAAAAGCACAAGAAGAAGACGACAACATTTAAAGTTGCTGGCAGACTTTGGCATAGAAATCCCCAGAGCTGTATAATTGAAGAAACTTTTTAAAGGAGAAATTTAAAAACCTTTTAGATGAGCAGTCAGTTTTAAATTATGAACTGTAAAGGAATTACTTTTTAACCAGGAAAAAAATTAAAGCCAACAAATTCTTGAGAAAAAAATAAAGATTACTTTCCTCAAGATTTTTTTAATCAAACTCATACCCCCTTCCTTCAAAAAAAAAAAAGAACTTTTGCTTTGGTTTGTCTTATTATGTGAGAAATGAACCTACGCCTACATTGAACACATCTGCCATTTTCCAGAGCATCCATTTCATATGAATTTTGCTTTCACCCAACTCAGCACATTTCAATCGAATCGAAAGAATGTCTTCTTTTTTTAGGACTTTTCATTTCTTCATCATCCATCCGATGATTGATTGAGGAGTGGCGGGAAAAAGTTTCTCTCTAATAAACTTCTGGTCCCCAGCTCCCCACTTTTTACTTGCCTTCTTCGGGAGTGCTTTATTTGTTGGCGCAGAGCAGCTGGCATTAAGTGCCATTCACTCGGCCTTATTGGAAAATGACACGCAAACACTTTTCGTCGAGTGTTGCCATGGAGCGTATGAGCGATTAAATTCAATTAGCAAAACTCATACGCCACGGTGGATTGTAAGATTTTATGGTAAGGAAAGGAGTCGAAAGTTTTTCAACAAATCTTCGACTATTTTGTGACTTTTTGGTAGTTTATCAAGAGCATGAGGTTCTTGCTGCGAAATGGTGAAAGTTTGTTGGTGTTTTTTATGAGTTATTCCGCCCTCCATCATAGGTTTTGGGGGAGGGGGGAGTAAAATCATTTAGTCAAGCGATTTGCAATACCTAGGTCTGTTCGTCCTTCCCTTTGTTTTTATGCCCTTAATATTGCCCGAGAGCTGCCCAATTAAAAAGCGCTGAGGTATTGCTTTCTCGTTAAGCATTGTCCGCCATTAGCCTTTGCATAAAGTTTTAATTTTCCGCAATCTTTAGAAAGAAAAAAAATACAAACTTTTACATTCTTTTTGCAATAGCCGCTCCATTTGTCCTTCGCTTTTACTGCTGCTTTTATTTACTGCATCCTATTTTTTATTACTTTTAGATTTGTTCCTGCCCAGATTCTTTTAAAGGCCTATAAAAGCGAAATTAATACAAATTCTTATCACTTTTTAAACACTTTCCTAACCATGCCAACAAATACAAACTCTCTATGCTACCTCCCTCCCTCCCTCACTCCCCCTTTTTATGGCATTTTTATTTCGTCTTACATTGCCGAGGCCATAAAAATAAAGTTGCCAGGGCAGAAGCGAGCAAAGAAAGGAAAACAACAACGACAAAACATTACAAAGCAAACGGATGTGAAATGTAAGAAGAAGTACGAGAACAACAAAAAAAAAACAAACAAAACAATTGTCGAGCATCAAGAATAAGTACAATTGAAAACAATAGAATGTGAGTTTAAAAAGAAATAATTTCACAAAAGGGAAACTAAATAAAAACTTCTCGAAAAAAGAATGTGTTTGTTTGTGTAATTGAACAGAAGGTTTTGGCCGAAAGGCAATACATTTTAATATCACAAAACAAAAACTTTTTTATTTATGAATTTGTGGGTAATTTTTCTCACAAAAACAAGTGTGCCAGGTTTAAAAAGGGGTTCAAAGAAGTTTGTCTCAGCCAACGAACAAAAGGTTATTGGACATCGGTGCGTATGATTGATATTAATTCAAGCGTTGTTGGCAGAGATTTGAGAGTATACTTAAAAAGTTGCCTCTAGACGAGGTATTTTCAAGGGAAATATTAATCTTTTGTTGTTTCTCAACACTTGTGGTTGAATGAATTGTATGCCTGCGAATCATATTTCCTACAGACATGCCAAACTTTTAAACAGGAGATTTTTTGACAGTTTACGAAAAAGTATGCAGGTCAAAGACTTTTGAGGGATTTTTTCAATGGAGTGTTTAGGCTGAGAAATAGGGACAGATGTCCAATGAGAAAAAAGGTTGGGCAAATAACATTGACGAAACAAATTTTGCAGACGAGCAATTGAATTTTTATTTGAAATGTTATTTGTTAAAATATCCAAATCCTGGTAACATCTCCAAAGGAAAATTTGTCGGAAACTGTATCCCTGACAATATAAAAAAGTACGTTCGATAGAAATAAGCGGAAGAAATAGTTTTGTTTACGCAAATTTGTTCAGGACTATTTTCTCTACTAGAAAAATTGTCTAGATTTATAGTTTCTAAAATAAGTACTATATTTTCTATCGACAATAAGTATAATGTCAAATTTGTTTTATTATACACAAATATTTCTAGGAAAATACATTCTACACAAAAAAATCAAAAAATTATATTCAACATTTTCTACAAGAAAATTTGCGTTGTAATGTTTTTCTATATTTTTTATATGATAATATTAGATTTTTTTCCGTTGAATAGTTTTTAAATAGGCTCTAAAATTTTTTGAACAAGGCAACAAAGGCATAATTTTTCAGAGACATTTTATTACAAAAGAAGGAAAAAATTTATATTTTTATATATAATAGTGTCTCCAATTTCATATTTTTGAAAATTATGATGTAAAATAAAAATTAATTTTAAGAAAACGAAATTTAAAAATAGAGAGAATTAAGAAAAAAAAATAAAAAAATATATATTTTAAGATTTGGTAATTTTATATTAAATTATAAGCAGTGTGCTTGAAATTTGACCAAAAATATATATTTCTATCTCGACCAGAGAAAGTTATGCATTTTTTAAAATTATCTTATAACATAATTTCTGATTTTCTATCCACCCTAGTGTCTCCAATTTCATATTTTTGAAAATTATAAAGCAAACAAAAATTAATAAAAAGTTATTTTAAAAAATCAAAGATATTTTTTGTTTATTAAAAATAATAGGGAATAAAGAAAAATTAAAAAATAAAGATTTGATAATTTTGTATAAAACTAGAAGTAATTTGCTTGAAATTCGCTTAAAACATATATATATATATATATATATATATATATATATATATATATATATATATATATATATATATATATATATATATATATATATATGTATTTCTCTCATGCACCAGAAAATAGTTACGATTATGGCAAAATTCCTGATTTTCAATCCAACAATTTCATATTTTTGAAAATTATAAAGTGAAATAAAGCTATAACGATTTATTTTAAAAAATCGAAGTTTTTTCTTTATTAAAAATTATAGGAAATTAGGAAAAAGGGTATTTTTAAGGTTTGATAATTTTATAATAAATAAGAAGCAATTTGCTTAAAAGTCGCCTAAATATATATATTTCTACAAGAAACAAATTACGAAATTTTCAAAATTATCTTATATTTGCATAAAATTGCTCTAGTAAAAGTTACACAATAGCCCACGAAGTTATTTCCTTGGGCGTGGAGATCAATACAAATAAAAAATAATTTTGGATTGTTTAATGATTGTTTACGATTAAAGACTTGTTAATGTGACACCATTGATACCCATTGGTTTTTCTTAAATGAATCACCAAGAAAAATCTGACAATAATTCTAAGATAGTTACTTTCTTGTTAAGTGAGTAAATTCCATGGTAAGGCCAATCAAACAGGCCTAATAAATATAAGAAAAGTTTTCAAATAGAATAATTTCTATTGGGACATTTATGTCAGACTAAATAAAGATCTGTCCTGAGAAATATTGGTAAAGGAAAACTAGGTCAGTGAAGTTTTTCTAGACATATGTGTATTAGGATGGGTCACGAAAATAAACTGAAGAGGTCACCCCCAGAAATGAAGACTGGATTGTTTAATGATGATCTGCAAAATATTTCGTCACCGGGTCAAGCCATCTGCGAGCTAAACGCTCATGAAAACAGCTCTAAAACTCTTGTTTTTTTTGTCGTGTAATTTTTTTTTTTTTGCATTTTTTGCTGCTTTGATAGACCCTTGGAAGCACTTTAAATGAAAATTTTTATTCTTGTCTTAGAATAGCTCATTGGTCGTATTATTGGACGTTTATATTGATTTTTATGGTTTTTCAACAGCTAAAAACCCATATTTCTTGGAAATATCTTGTAAGAAATTTTATGAAAAATAAATAGAAGGAAACAGACAATTCCATTCGAATGGTGCATAAATGATGAATATGGAACGAAGAGAGCTGTGGCGTCCATTTCCTTCCGATGTTCATCAAATGTCAGTTGTCACTATGAAAAAACACACAAAAAGTGTATATAAAAGGGCATAATTCGACCTATAAGCTACTCTAAAACAATAATCAAAATTTATATTTAAAGTACTTTCTAGGGTGTATTATTTTAGAAAAAAATACACGGAAGAACATGATTTTTAGGGATATTTTCAGGAGAGTTTAGCTCACAGACGGCTTGAGCGAGGAACGAAAGATTTTGCAAATCATCATTAAATAATCCAAATTTTTTTTCGTGGGTGACTCTAAATTGTTTTTCCATTTGTATGAACGTCGACCCAGCTTAACGTATATGAGTTGCAAAATAATTTAAGTATTAAAATTCGCCCAGGAAAATATTATTTAAATAAAGTTTTGCCGACAATAATGTCTAAGATATTTGTTAGGAACATATATGGGAAATATATATAAAGGGTGATTTTTTAAGAGCTTGATAAGTTTTTTTTTAAAAAAAACGCATAAAATTTGCAAAATCTCATCGGTTCTTTATTTGAAACGTTAGATTGGTCCATGACATTTACTTTTTGAAGATAATTTCATTTAAATGTTGACCGCGGCTGCGTCTTAGGTGGTCCATCCGCTTAGTCCAATTTTGGCATTTCCACGTTTTTGAGTAACAGAGACCCAATTGGTGCGAACGGCGACGAATCGAAAATTGGTGGTCATCATTAACACTGGCCGATACAGCTGCGATATTTTCTTCAGTTCGCACTCTACGTAAGCGTGTTGGTGGTTTAATGTCCAACAATGTAAATTTGGTGCGAAATTTAGTCACAATAGCCCGAATAGCCGCTTCAGTGGGTCGATTAAACTGACCATAAAATGGAAGCGTGCGATGAACTTTCTTAACAGAGCACGCATTTTGATAATAAAATTCAATGATTTGCAAGCGTTGCTCGTTAGTAAGTCTATTCATGATGAAATGTCAAAGCATACTGAGCATCTTTCTCTTTGACACCATGTCTGAAATCCCACGTGATCTGTCAAATACTAATGCATGAAAATCCTAACCTCAAAAAAATCACTCTTTATATATATATATATATATATATATATATATATATATATATATATTTATTTATCCATAGAAATAAACTATTGGTCTCATATATTAAGAGGTTACAACATCCTGAGCTTTTTTTAAGATTTTTTGATTTATGGTCCTAAAATAAAATACCTATGATGCACGATAGCCATAGCCGGATGAATGAATTTGTTTTGATTTTTCAGATAATGACATACATGGCACAGTGGTTTTCAAATCATTGTCGCACTTGACGGTACATATCCTCGTCAGTGGAATATATGCTAAATATAGAGCATAGTATATCATTTTTCAAAGCTAATCAAAAAAAAATTTTCTTCGCATTTAACCTATTCAGGACCAACAGTTTGAAAAATATTTTCGCCACTTATGTTATAATAATCGAAACTAGCGACCGATGCCTCCAAAAAGCCCCTAAGAATAAAAATGGGTGCGATCTGGCTAATGGTTCCAAATTGCGAGTACATATTAAAGGTAACTTCGACGAAAATTGAATTTTAGTAAAAATTAAAAAAGGAGTTTTAAGTTTGATGTCAACTGTGATTTCGAAATTATCTATGAATTTTCTAGAAATGATAAAATCGGTTCAGATTTAGATATAGCCCCCATACGAATTTCACTCCCGATTTGACTCTTTTCACTCTAGATACCACATATTACAACAGATTTTCTTTAAAATTGGCAAAACATCTTATATTTCAACTAGAAACACCTGTGGTAAAAATGTGTTTGATCGGTTCAGATTTATATATAGCTCCCATACAAATTTCGCTCCCGATATAACTTTTTCCGCTCTAGAAACCACATATTGTATCAGATTGTCTTCAGATTTGGCAAAACATCTTATATTTTCACTAGAAACACCCATGGTGAATATCGGACAGATCGGTTCAGATTTAGATATAGCCCCCATACAAATGTCGCTCCCGATTTGACATTTTCCGCTCTAGAAACCACATATTGTACCCGATTTTCTTTAAATGTGGTACAACATCTTATAATCCAACTAGAAACACCTATGCTGAAATTGGGTAAGATCGATTCAGATTTAGAAATAGCCCCCATATAAATGTCGCTTCCGATTTGACATTTTCCGCTCTAGAAACCTCATATTGTACTCGAATTTCTTTAAATTTGTCACAACATCTTATAATCCAACTAGAAACACGTATGCAAAAATTAGGTAAAATCGGTTCAGATTTAGATATAGCCCCCATACAAATGTCGCTCCCGATTTGACTTTTGCGCTATAGAAACCGCATATTGTACCCGATTTTCTTTAAATTTGGCACAACATCTTATAATCCAACTAGAAACACCTATGCTGAAAGTGGGCAATATCGGTTCAGATTTAGATATAGCCCCCATATAAATGTCGCTCTCGATTTGACATTTTCCGCTCTAGAAACCACATATTGTACCCAATTTTCTTTAAATTTGGCACAACATCTTATAATCCAACTAGAAACACCTATGCAAAAATTTGATAAGATCGGTTCAGATGTAGATATAGCCCCCATACAAATGTCGCTCCCGATTTGACTTTGGCGCTATAGAAACCGCATATTGTACCCGATTTTCTTTAAAATTGGCCAACATCTTATAGTCCAACTAAACAAACCTATGGTGAAAGTGGGTAAGATCGGTTCAGATTTAAATATAGGCCAAATACAAATGTTGTTCCCAAAAGTTTTACCGATTTTGGCCAAACTATACATTTTATATTTCACCTAAAGGGTGATTTTTTAACTTTTTTTTTAAAAAAACTTTTTTTTTTTAAAAAACGCATAAAATTTGCAAAATCTCATCGGTTCTTTATTTGAAACGTTAGATTGGTCCATGACATTTACTTTTTGAAGATAATTTCATTTAAATGTTGACCGCGGCTGCGTCTTAGGTGGTCCATTCGGAAAGTCCAATTTTGGGCAACTTTTTCGAGCATTTCGGCCGGAATAGCCCGAATTTCTTCGGAAATGTTGTCTTCCAAAGCTGGAATAGTTGCTGGCTTATTTCTGTAGACTTTAGACTTGACGTAGCCCCACAAAAAATAGTCTAAAGGCGTCAAATCGCATGATCTTGGTGGCCAACTTACCGGTCCATTTCTTGAGATGAATTGTTCTCCGAAGTTTTCCCTCAAAATGGCCATAGAATCGCGAGCTGTGTGGCATGTAGCGCCATCTTGTTGAAACCACATGTCAACCAAGTTCAGTTCTTCCATTTTGGGCAAAAAAAAGTTGGATATCATCTCACGGTAGCGCTCACCATTCACAGTTACGTTACGATTCGCATCATTTTGAAGAAGTACGGTCCAATGATGCCACCAGCCCATAAACCGCACCAAACTGTGACTTTTACTGGATGCATTGGTAGCTCTTGCAATGCTTCTGGCTGATATTCACTCCAAAATCGACAATTCTGCCTATTTACGTACCCATTGAGCCAAAAATGAGCTTCGTCGCTGAACACAATTTCTTTCTTTCTGAACTTTCTTAACAGAGCACGCATTTTGATAATAAAATTCAATGATTTGCAAGCGTTGCTCGTTAGTAAGTCTATTCATGATGAAATGTCAAAGCATACTGAGCATCTTTCTCTTTGACACCATGTCTGAAATCCCACGTGATCTGTCAAATACTAATGCATGAAAATCCTAACCTCAAAAAAATCACTCTTTATTTCGTTCCAGGTTTCAATATATCCTCATACAAATGTCCTTTCCGATTTAAAATTTTTTGTCAAACACATACATTTACAGGATACAAAAAACCTTCCCGTTTTCACTTTTTCACCGAATTGAATTGTATTCGAATAGAAAGTGGAGTGTATTATAGAGTCGGCCCGCCCGACTTTATATAAATTATATAATTGTTCCTAAAAATTGTGTAGAAAAAATGATTTTATATGAAAATTTTCTAGAAATATTAATTATTTTGATTTGAACTGGGATATTGTCCTGGCTCAAGACCATTTTGCTTCTATATTTAATAGAACGCAAATTTATTTACAAATGGCATTTATTACTTGGCTTCAGATTACAACGATCATGATTTCGACCATGTCAAAAGGCTTTTCAAGTGGCTTCGCAGCGACTTTTCAACATCAAACCCGGCCTCTATAAGGAGATGATTCTCACAAACGAACGAGAAGCACAACTCACTTTCCGAATTTGCGTTTAAAAAAAATCGCACCAAGTAATAAAGCACACATGCCATCTTACAAGTATCTCATTGAGTTGCATATGTAAGTATGTGTATGCAGGTATAATTATTGTTAAGAAAGTGGCATTGACTATCTGTCCAATAAATGAAATTTGAACAATATTTTTTATCAAGATATTTTTTCGAGTCCTGGACAAGACCATCTGACTGTTTTCGATGGCGGCTTCAGTGCAATATGCTGGTATCGTCCATGAGTTACAAAATTGTAAAGCATAATTAAAAACTGTTTTTCATTCGAGGTACGCCCATATCACAGTCGTTTTTGTTATGAATATCTTTCCTTTATTAATGTAAATATATAGGAATTGCTTTTTTGTTTTCCCTTTGTTAACACTTTCCACAGCAAAACTTCTCCCGGACAACATAGTCTAATGAAAATGATTTTCAGCTTAACATCTTCTCCACGAAAATGTTGTCCCAAATTGCGGGGCAAAGTGAATCTCTGGCACTTAAGCCGACAGTTGACAAACATAATCGCCAAATTACTACACCTTTTTCTGTTGCCACAGTGGGAAGAGGGAGGGGGGCGGCGTGTGGGTCAGAAAATAATCATGTAATCAAAGCCAAATGTTTGGCGAAAATCTATTTAGGCAGCAATTCCTTAAAGGGTATTTTAAGCAATTGCTTGTTATCCCTTTTTAATGTCTGTAAATGACATGAGGTCCTACGAAATGCTGGAATAGGAGTATATTCAAATTGCACATTATTTTATACTCGAATGTGCCATATAAAGTAGTCCTTTATGACAAGGTTAATTGTTTACTAAGCCGGTCAGCCCGGGACCTTAGTTGGGACTTGGATCCTTTTTTTCAGCAACTTTAGGGTTTATTGCTGTGGCTGCTTTCCCTTGTACATTCCCTGTGTCCTGGGACCAAAGCTATACATGTTGTGTCCAAAAAGAAAGGGTTGATTCATTCCATTTCAATTGAAATCCTTTTTCTGTTCGTTACTCTACGAAAATGGCCATTAATTAAAGTTCAAGCAATGAACATTAGATCTCTCCTGCCGGCTGCTGGCACACAATGCCAAAATTAATTTATTTAGTGCGGCTGTCGTTGTCGTTGAAACCCTAGTACTGTGGAGGCTCAAATGTAATGAAATGGGGTTCTCATTACTCGCTTTGATGAGTCAAGCAAATCCTTTAATCATTTTAACTTTGATAATTTAAGCCTTATTTATAAGCTCTTAACGGAATAACCATGTAAAGTGCAGACCCAGAGAGGGATACAGAGAGAGAGAGTGGGGGGAGAGCATAAAAAGCAAAGGGATTTATGCACTTCAAATTTATGTTTAATAATTGACAATTTGGCTTTTGTTGTCACGGCCTGAAACGAACAAAAAAGTAGACTCGGCAAAAATAGTCTACCAACATGAACGACAAACAAAACAGCAACAACAACAACATGAACAAGAGCAGCCAGCTTTCAGCTGCCATCAGCCAAAAGCCTTTCGGAAGTGTATAAATATTAAATGAAATAGAAACCGAAAGGGACTATTTTGGCTGTCGCTTTGGCATACATACATATGTACGTATACACAATAGGCCATTTTGCTTAAAGTGTCCTTTTTTTGCCGAAAATTGTTTATGGCTGCGTGTGAGTGTTGGAGTGTGTGTGCGTGTGTGTGTGTGTGTGTGTGTGAAAATTCCCTGGTATACGGTTCGAGTGAAATTAACCGGAACTCTTTGAGCTGTCTCTGGCCTGCCTGCCTGTGCGTATACGTCTGTACGTGTTCGTAAATAGTTATATGCAAATTACTTTAAAGGTTTCAGAAGTGTAATTTAATAAAGCTTATGGGTATTGTAAAAATATATACTAAAAGGAAAGCTTTAGAAAAAAGCAATGCCTACATTACGAGGGGTTTGGTGGAAGTATTTAGCGGATATAGGCCAGTAATGAAGCCTGTAGTTAGAAAGTTGATTCAAAGAAAGTTGATTAAGGTAATACATGACCCACCCATGTAGAAAGATCAAACTCTGATTTTCAATTGCATCCATCCAAAAGTATATGAATTAAAAATCTCACATTTACATGGATATTTTAGTTTTCACTTTCTTTCACAATATGTTGGGAAATTTGCAAAATCAATTTCCTTATTTAATTTTGATTGCATAATTCGGCTAAAGTATTACAAAACTGTAGAACGGAGAGGAAGGACAATACTGGCGGAAACATGCGACAATAATTTAAATAAGCAAAACTTATCAAGAATAAAAGCATTATAATATAGAGAATATTACTTCTATCAAAAGTTCATTTTCCTAGTAATATAGAGTGATTTTTTTGAGGTTAGGATTTTCATGCATTAGTATTTGACAGATCACGTGGGATTTCAGACATGGTGTCAAAGAGAAAGATGCTCAGTATGCTTTGACATTTCATCATGAATCGTCTTACAAACGAACAACGCTTGCAAATTATTGAATTTTATTATCAAAATGCGTGCTCTGTTAAGAAAGTTCATTGCGCGCTTCCATTTTATGGTCAGTTTAATCGACCCACTGAAGCGGCTATTCGGGCTATTGTGACTAAATTTCGCACCAAATTTACATTGTTGGACATTAAACCACCAACACGCTTACGTAGAGTGCGAACTGAAGAAAATATCGCAGCTGTATCGGCCAGTGTTAATGATGACCACCAATTTTCGATTCGTCGCCGTTCGCACCAATTGGGTCTCTGTTACTCAAAAACGTGGAAATGCCAAAATTGGACTAAGCGGATGGACCACCTAAGACGCAGCCGCGGTCAACATTTAAATGAAATTATCTTCAAAAAGTAAATGTCATGGACCAATCTAACGTTTCAAATAAAGAACCGATGAGATTTTGCAAATTTTATGCGTTTTTTTTAAAAAAAAACTTATCAAGCTCTTAAAAAATCACCCTTTATTATCTTATTATCTTACTAAAACTGTAGTCTTGGAAAAAATCTCTTATGCAATGATTTTTTCCAAGACTACCGTTTTAGTAAGATAATAATAACATTTCATTCTTTAAATGTCCATTTTCAAAGGACGCTTTTTGATTTTCTCGAATAAGGTTCAAATTGACCCATAAAGAGAGGGGCTAGAGGGTTAAGATTCTCTACAAAAATCATCCTCATAATTTTCCACAATATAGTTCTGACAATAACAGTTCTCTCAGACATTCATTTATAATTGGAAATGTAAAACTTCTTATCTTTTATCAAATTCAAAAGACATTTAAAATCGTATAAGGCGTTAGACTATTAATAATCCTGAACATTTTCAACAGATTCTAAAGCGGAAAAGAGGGAAAGGGAGGAAAAAATGACACCATACAAACTTTGAAATCTAAAGACTTGAACTTGGTGATATACTTTCTTTTTATAGCGAAAATGTTTTTTTTAGAAGTTTGCACTCTTACCGTGGGTGCAGGCCAGAAAGGCCTTCCAAACGATAGAATCATCGAATTTCTTTAAATTTGATTATGAATACAAAGTCGAAATTTGGGACATCGGACCATTGGCTCAAAAGCTTCAAAAAGTCTATGAACCGACATTTAATATTCACTTCATCTAAAAATTACATTTAGAACGAATTTTTATTTAAAAAAGAATTCATTTTTTGATAGGAGATTTTTCATTTAATTTTTATTTTTTGACCAAATTTTTGCCTTGGGCAATTTTTCTTTTTTTTTGTAATAGACAAAACTGGATTTATTTTTCGAAATTTTAACAACATTAAGGCGAAAAAAGAGAAAATTGCTAAAAATTATACCAACAAAATGACAGCAGCTTCATCTTAAGTAAAAGTGGGATATAATATTTTAAAATAGAGCAGGGGTGTATTTGTAAGAAAATTAAATAAATAAGACACAATCTTTAAATTTCGCAGAGATGTAGAGTATAGGGTAGATAAGTGTGATCAATAGAGCAAAGAAAAATGGTTACCAAATATGGATAGTATGAAAATAGTACAAAATGCAAAGGGGAAAGAAGATAATTGAATGGGAAATTAAAAGAGTAAGATATGTATACTTGATAGAAATATATTTTAGGTAAATCTTCCAAGACAAAAACTGTATAAAGAGTTGTTTTCACAGCAATAGTATCACAGCAAAAAGAGTTCATACGTAGAAGTGAAAAATATACTCGTTTTTTACTTCGGCAACACATGCGTTACTTTTTGAAGAGGAAATATGAAATTTAAAGTATTTTTAACAGATAGTCTTCTCTTTCATTTGATAGTCGTATGTGAATGACTGCCAAAGTACAAAAATAAATTATTAAAACATCTAATTTTGATGTTTTAAAAGCTATAGGAAAGTTTAAAAAAAAAAAACACATAAAATTCATAAAAATGCATGAAATCTTTATTTGAATCGATAGAACGGTCCATATAATTTAATGTTTGAAGATTATTTCATGCAAATGTTGACCTTGACTGCGCCTCAAATGATCCATCCGCTTAGTCCAATTTTGGCATACTCTTTCCAACATTTCGGCCGGTATCTCACGAATAAATGCTTCAATGTTGTCTTCCAATGCGCCAATTGAAGCGGTCTTGTCGGTATAGACATGAGCTTTAACATAGCCCCACAAAAAATAGTATAAAGGCGTTAAATGGCACGATCTAGGCGGCCAATTGGCCGGTCCCGAACGTGAAATAAAATGTTCACCGAACTCGCCTCTCAATAAGTCCATTGTTGTGCGTGCTGTGTGGCATGTCATACAAGTCAAGCTCTTGCATTTTGGGCAAAAAAAGTTGGATATCATGAGCGCTACCGTGAGCTCACCATTCACAGTTACGTTACGATTCGCATCATCTTTGAAGAAGTACGGTCCAATGATGCCACCAGCCCATAAACAGCACAAAACTGTGACTTTTTCTCGATGCATTGGTAGCTCTTGCAATGCTTCTGGCTGCCAACATCTACTCAACTTGCCTTTTCAGAATTATAGGGTCGCTGCTCTGTTCCAAAAATGCTGTTGTACAGAGTAATTACTCCAGAAAAACATTTTCCATAAGAAAATTTGTCCGAACAATATTTTCCATAAAAAAATCTTCATTTAGAATTAGTTCGAAGTAACAATTTTAAATGCTAAAAATCACTAGCCGTGCCTGTCTGTACGCCCACCAGTATATTTGACTGTTTAATTAACCGATCTCAACAATACTTGACACAAAAAAATTGGGCAATATATATAAAGGGTCCGCCAAATAACTTTTTTTTGAAAATGAAAAACTACTGAATATTTTCTCAAATTTCTATTTTTATTTGAAAGTACAATCCTTCATTCATTCAAATGGCTGCTGAGGGCACCCCACAAATAATAGTCCAACGGTTGAATAGTTGAAAAAAAAACGTTAGATGGCGGACTCTTTATATAGCTCACATACCAATGTCTCCTATGATTTACTTTTTCCGCTCTAAAAACCACATATTTCAACAAATAACTTTTTTGAAAATGCTATAAAAAAACAACTGAATATTTTCTCAAATTTCTTTTTTATTTGAAAGTACAATCCTTCCGGTTAATAATGGAAAATAATTTCATTCAAATGGTTGAATAGTTAAAAAAAACGTTAGATGGCGGATCCTTTATATATGTATATAACAAATAATAAATAATCCAAATATGAAATATTGTCATCAATTCAAATTCACCAAAACTCTGCTCTGGGTAGTCGGTCTTGGACATACACCAGATGAGTTATAGTTGACCTTATATATTAGCTCTGTGTAGCCGGCTGTGGACACCGGATGAGACATATTTTTGAGCAATTTTCCCATGCCACGAAATAACCCCCCACGAAATAATCCCCACACAAATAAACTAAATTAAATCAATCAAATTAACTTAAATCAATTGAGTTAACACCCAAAAGTAAATAAACACTGCAAAAGATGAGCCCTAAGGAAATGAAATAACCCCCAAATTACCTTTGAATCATATTTCGGCAATGACGTTCCTATTCTCTAAACTTTATTTAATATTTTCTATGCATCCTTTAAGGATGAGAAATTTGGAATGAAAAATTAAACGTTTTTACTTCCAATTTGGTGAACTAGCATTTCAACAGATATCAATCAATAATGGAGATTCTAAGTATGCAATAAAAATGCATAGCCTTTGAGAACATAAGCTAAAATTAAATTGAGGAGAAATATTTTCTCTCTAACCAGACTAAGCATACACAAACTACGTGTGTGTATGTTATTTTATGAACAATCGTTCAGAAAATACTTTTTTCGGGCGACTATATTTAGTAAATGTTTTTTTAAAAATACAACCCGTTATTTCTCCAAGCAGAAATTTTAAGCGCTTGTTTAGAATCGATCAGGGAATATGCCTATATTTTTTCTGAATTTTTAGGTTGGTGTTTTCATAGTGAAAAATACAAAAGAAGAAGAAAAGTCAGAAATACACAAAATTGTTGTCAGTAGCAGTCAATAGGCAAGAACGCCGGCGAAAAGTACTTGTAGTTACCTTTAAATAAGCCATCATCCTTTGCATTGTGCCCACGCGTTTTCTCACTACACCATTTACAATGTTCATACCTCGGCACGTTTTTCTTGATTTTCTCAATTTTCAATTGGTCATATATTTTGAAAAAAAATTAGGTTTTTTTTTCTACGAATCAAATATTTTATAAAAAAAGTGTTTTACAAAATGTTTTATTTTTTAAAATAGCTAACATATTAACCTGGATCTAGATTTACAGGAATTTCAAAAAATCATTTCTAACTTTTTGCAAAGTTGATTTAGTCATAAGTGAAATCGAAATCCTTCAACAAGAATGAACAAAACTAATTCATGGATTTTCTTGAAATGAGCCTTGCTTTCTTCCTTAAGATGTCAGGTATTATAAAATATAAAAAAATATTCTGTTATCTAATTGCTAAATTGTTTTGCGCTATTTAAACAAAAATTAAAAACATGATTTAAATAATCTTTTGGGACTACAAATAAGGTTATAACTTTTACATATACACATTTGTTTATTTTACACGTCTGCCATTGTTTCCTTCGCTACAGCTTTAGGTATTTATAAAAAATATCTTCTTCTTTTTTATATGATTTTTTTCGTGCGAACAAAAAAATATTAATTTCGAGAAAAATCAAAATGTTCTTCATATTTTGGAGACTGTTCTTAAACCATAGTTTCTATGAAAAATTAAAATTAATCATACGTAGCAGTGCAAGCAGCTCTTAAATAAATTAATAATAATCATACGACTTCTTGTACTTTCAATTGAAAGGTATGTTATGAAGATAAAAATGCTGTGAAAAGTCCAATAAATGTACTTAAGCCCATTTCGCTTCACTTATATATTTTTTGGCTAAAGGCAAGCTGCGAAGAAAGGAAAAAATCTAAAATTTCAGTGAAATGGACATCATATTTCTCTATTTTTGGCTACATTTAGTGCCTGGAGTTTTACAGTAGTTTTTGGGTTGATTAAAATGGGTAAGCAGTATTCTAGAAATTTGTTGATGAAATATTTAAGATTTCCGCTTTAATTTATAAGAAAATTTCCTTTTCTTTATGCATAATTTTGAGATTTTTTGTCTCTCCCTTATTTTCAGACCCCTCGTCACTAGAAGTAAAACTTAGTAACAGAATATTACTTCAATATCGAACAGCTTGAAAAAGGCTGAGTGTGTTAGGTTTAACAAAACATATGCTGACTTCCTATTTTTCCATTTCCCTTGCCCTTCTTCTTCTTCGCCCTCTTTTTCGTTGTGCGTTAACATAACAAAAAGTTACTGTTGCTTTTCCCCCCCAAAGAAACTTTTAAAAGGAAAACTAGGCATAGGAAGAGAAAAAATCTGGCGAAAAAATCCAACACATATGTCTACTTTAACACTTTGAGAAGAAATGCTTGCAAGTGTAGAAGTTGTGAAACAAAAACAGCCGCATAAACACACACACGTACACCGGATTTGGATGAAAGACGCACACTTTTAACTAGTTATACGCACACAAATACTCAGGGAACAGATACGAGTTCACACTCATATAGTTGAAGACAGTAGCGGGTCGTTGGGTTATGACTGTGGTTTTTTGATAGAAATTTAAAAGGAAAATTTAAATATATTTGAAGGATAGTGAGCATAAATGATCATCAAAAATTAAATTCGAATAATTTATAGTCATACGATCTGACATTTTTGATATAATTTGTATTTTTATTTTCTAGAAAATCAAATATTTTTATATTATCCTTTAAATTGATTTAAAGATCAATTCCTTAGTAGAATTTTCCAAATAATTAAGGTGACTAGGGGTACTTCTAAAGATTGTTCCTCTCTTCGTATTTATTTAAAATATTATTTTTCCTTGTAGCCATATTGGTCTCCCTTCGGCATAATACTGTCACCTGAGACTGTCTAAACTTTGCTTAACCAAATCGTTCGAATGTGTTGCCTAGCAAATGAGTTGAGCAAGACCAAAAAAAAAAGAAACCATCTGAAAAAAGGCCAACGTATGCGTGTATTTTTATTAAATATATGTATTTCTGCCACGTTAGCACTAACAAACAAGTTGGTTGTTTGCAAAAGGCCAAAAAACTCAGGCATTTGCTGTTTTTCAGCCACAATTTGTTGCGGCCATTGCCTTACTCTCCGCATTTATTTCAGAGTGAGTGTGTGTTTGTGTTTTTATATCCGGTAGGTTTGATCTCAAGGAGACTTCTATCTAAATAGTCTCATATGTGTAGTTTGTTGGCAGCAGGCGTAGGATATAGAAATTTGTTTTTGTATTAGTGTGAACAGATATAAAAACCATTCGTTTTCATTTTCAAACGGTCACCCTACAGCAGGTGATATTATTTTTTAGGGCTGTTTGATATCTTTAGGATAAAGTAACCGCAATTTATAAAAAAATTAAAATATAAAAATACCATTAATAATTTCCGTTCAAAATATTCAAATGAAATCGTTTAATCTCTCTTTACGATAAAATTGAATTAATATAAATCATACGGCACATAGTAAACATTACTCATACGGCCAAAAGATCAAAGTACCAAATGCACATTAAAAATTCTGGAGGCAGTGAAGTAAATATTAATCATACGTAGCGGTGAAAGCAGCTCTTAAATAAATTAATAATAATCATACGTCTCACTGTACTTTCATGTGACTGCTAAATAAGCACAGCTATTTAATGAAAAAATGCTATGCAAATTCCAATAAATGTTGTGATTTCGGCAAAATTTACAATAGACTCCAGCTTAGTTCATTTAGCTTCACTGAGACAATTTTTGGATACTAACAAGGTGTACAAATTAAATTCCTGTATCCCTTTGCTGCATTTACAAAATTGAATGTCCGGAAATTGAAGACATTTCGCAATACTTTTTGGTTTTAGAAAAAAAGCTTTACATACTTAAACAAAAATAAACGAAATATAAAAAAATACTATTAATAAAGTTCTTCTAAAATTATTCCTAAAGGAAGATATGCTAAATTTATCGGAACAAGTCTTTGCTAATATTCAGTGGAATAAACATTTAGCAGTGAAAGCAGCTCTTAAATAAATTAATGATAATCATACGCCTCGGTGTACTTTCATGTGATTACTAAATAAACACAGGTAGTTAATGAAAAAATGACTCTATTGCTAAACTTAGATAAATTTAGGATATTAACACGCTGTAGGGAGATCACACAGAGATCAGCTTTACAATATTAGATACTAAAATAAAAAAAAACTAAATATAAAAATACCATTAATAATGTTCTTCTAAAATTCTTCCTAAAGGAAGATATGCTTAACTTATCCGAACAAGGCTTTGTTCATATTCAGTGAAATAGATATTAATCATACGTAGCAGTGAAAGCAGCTCTTAAATAAATTAATAATAATCATACGTCTCAGTGTACTTTCATGTGATTACTAAATAAGCACAGGTATTTAATGGAAAAATGTCAAATAAATCTGTAAAGAAACCCAAAACTAAATTCCTGTATTGTTTGCTACATTTAAAAAAGCGAATGTCTGCAGGTTGAAGACTTTTGCAATACTGTTTTATTTTAGAAAAGAACTTTACCTTTTGGGTAAACACTTCTACAGGAAAATGGCCTAATGGATATAAAAAATCTGTTAATCAAATTAAATATTTTTCTTGGATTTGGATAAAAACATTATCTTTAATTGAACATATAGTCGGCTACGGTCGGGCATATTTCCAAAATGAGAGTACAAAAATAAAGGTACCATCAACGAAAATTAAAATTAAAAAATAATAATAAAAATATACCTATAAACAATTTTTGGTGTTGATTTCATGAAACAGTATGACTGAATGAATAGAAACAATCTTTAGCCTTTCAGTATCCGGAAACAAGCTAAAGCTCTGTGGTTAGCCCTTCATAAAATTGTACTTTACCTTTTGGGTAAACTCTTCTACAGGAAAATGGCCTAGTGGATACTAAATCGATTCCGATTCTAATCGAGAATCGTTTCTGAGGGATCGAAAACGATTCTTTTGGAATCCCAACTTTATACTATAATCGATTATCGATGCTTGGGAATCGAAATTTATTTTAATGAAAAACACCCAAAAAGAATGTACTAACTTTGTATGTACTTTTGGTGGTAGCAAGTTGTGAAATTTAAAAGCTGCAATTTTATTAATTGAAAAAAAAAAGAAATGACACTAAGTGTGGAATTAATATAAAAAATTGACAGTGGTATTAAGGTTAGGAGCTTAATATGTACCAAACACTGGGGTTTTCGTACCTCCAAACAGTCCAAGCATTTGGAAAAATTAAATGATTGCGTAAAAATACATCCCCATGCTAGATAGATCGCTTGTAATGGAAATATCGGATAAAGTAGTAGACGATAATGATTTAACATATTATACAAAATATGCATAAATAAAATTGCCGATGGAAAAGTATTTTTAAGTGCTTATGGAAATATTATTTATACAGAATTGATCCATGTAGAAAGTTTCTTAAGTACCCTAACTTTGTTATTGTGGGTATTTTCTGTACTAGTTAGTTAAAATTATACCTCTCGAGATTTATGGTTAAACATTTCTACCGATTCCGATTAAGAATCGATTCTCAGGTCCGATTCTTCGATTCTAAGAATCGGATTCAAAAATAGTTGATCGGGAATCGAGAATCGATTCTTGTCCTTGATTACCATTCACTAGTGGAAATCAGCTAATCAAATTAAATATTTTTCTTGTATTTGGACAAAACCTGGCTTTTTTGGATTTTGTTAGCCTTTACCTTATGTACTGACGATATGTTTTTAAAATAAATATAAAAATAAAAATTAATAAAAAATTTCATTAATAACGGTTCTTCCAAAATTCTTCCAACTGGCCTGAGTTTCTATTTACACTTGAATTTTTCTATATTTGTGTCAATACTTTTTCACTATTTCATTATTTTTTTATATATTTTAAAATAAATATTTTTTTAAATAATTTTTTTCAATTAATAATTTTCATTATTTTTCTTAAACATAATTTTCATTATGTTTTTAATAATTTTTAATATTCTCATTATTTACATTATTTTTTAATAATTTCCTTTTTTTCAAAAAAAAAAATATTTTTTTTTTTCAAAAATGATTCTCATTTTCTTTAATAATTTTCATTATTTTTCCATTTCAAAGATTGATGTTACAATATAAATTTGGTATTTAAAACGTTAACAGTAGACATTTATTTTCATTTGCGATTTAGATTTTTTTCTTTCTCTGATATATATACATATATTTTTTTCCAGTTTTTCTCTTCCATGCTATTTTATCTTATCTGCTTCCTGGTTTTTATTCTTCTGAAATCACCTACGTTCTCCTAACGTAGGGCATCATCAGCTAACTTCCTTGGTTCTCCTCCTCGTCGCTGTCTTTTATTTTTTTATCACCATTCCCAGCTTATGGCTTTGCCTGGCCCTACTGGCTACTACTTCCACGCATAAACATAAACACCAGCGTTGTCGGGAGCAACACACAACAATTTAGCAGCAGCAGCAGCAGCCATTTGTTGTTTTGCCTTTATCGTTGCTGTGTGTGTCTTGCAAATGACACTCATTGTTGTTGAAAAACTATTAAATAAACTTTATGCTAAAGTTAATTTAAAGGGTTTCACTATGGACCATAAATTTTAATTTGAATACAGAATGCAGCAGCCATAGGAGCTGGCAGACGATAGCTACCCTTAGTAATGATAGTCCAACGTTTCGGGTTTAAATTTGCCAATTAAAAAACGAATGAACTTAGAAAAGTATGAACTAAAACTAAAATAAATAGTTAGCGGATAGATTTGCATATGGAAATAAGTGAGGAATAGTAATTACGAGAAATAGAGAGAGGTATTGAAAAGAAAAAATATAATAATATATAATAATTAGAGATTGAACTGTGGGGCGTATGAATATTATTAATATTGATTTGACCAGGAAGCGTATGATTGATATTCATTTACAAACAAATAGAAAAAATTGATTTAAATAAATTAAATAGTTACCAGATATAAATGCATATGAAATAAGTTTGGAATAGTAATTACCAGAAATAGAAAGAAGTACGGACTAAGGGTGGGCCATTTAAAATTTTATTTTAGAATCGGCTGATTATTTTTTTTTTCAAATTTCTGGTTTTATTGGAAAAGTTGAACTTTGTCATTTAATAATGGAACACGATATCATGTATATGACTACCACGACTGGCTCGGCAGTACCTCATCCGATCAACACAATTTTTCAGTACAGCACAAAATTCACACCAAACAGTGACTCGTTGAGGATGCATTGGCTTCTCAATAGTCACGTGTAGGTTCTCTGAACCCCATATGCGGCAATTTTGCTTATTGATATAGCCACACCGATTAGCTTCATCTGAAAACACGAAAATTTTCCACGTAAATTTCTTACAGTAGGCATGAACAAATCTGTACTTTGGAAGTAAGTTTTAAAAATTTGTTCTTGTCAAACATAAACCTGAAAATACAAATAAAAAAGTCAAAGTATTCTGTAGTTAAAATTTGAAGAATTTAAAAGAATTTGGCCTATAGGGCGCATGATTATTATTAATTGATCCGACCAGGAGGCGTATGATTTATATTGATTAAGTTTGACAAGGTGACGTATGATTTCTTTTCCGCAAGGTTTACTCAACGTCAAAGGAATAAGACAAGGAAACAGAGGAGAGAGAAGGAAGATGACTCCCACATATCTGAGAGTTTACAGAGAACTGGCTACATTTCTGTCTGTTGAAGGAATACCACTGTATTGAGAAGTATAAAAGCTAGAGTTGGGACTATAGGGCGTATGATTATTATTAATTGATCCGATTAGTAGGCGTATGATTCATATTTATTTGATTTGACAATGTGGTGTTCGATTTCTTTTTTGGCAAGATACACTCAGTGTGAAAGGAATAGGACAAAAAAACCGAGGAGAGACAAGCAAGATTACTCCCAGATATTTGAGAGTTAACTGACTACATTTCTGCCTGGCTTAGGCATTACAAATTTATTCAAAAGTATAAAAGCTAGAGATTGAACTATAGGGCGTATAATTATTATTGATTGATCTGACCAGGAAGCGTATGAGTCATATTTATTTAATTCGAAAATGGAGCATAAGATTCATTTTCTTCAAGATACACTCATCGTAAAAGGACAAGGACAATGAAATCGAGGATAGAGAAGAAAGATGACTCCCTTATATGTGACAGTTAACAGAGAACAGCCTACATTTCTGTCTTGCTCAAGCATTACCACTTTATTGAAAATTATATAATCTAAAGATTGGACAGTGGGGCGTATGATTATTATTAATTGATCCGACCAGAGGGCGTTTGATTCATATTTTTCTGTTTTGACAATGTGGCGTATGACTTCTTTTCGGCTAGATACACCCATCATAAAAGAAAAAGGACAAATAAACCAAGGAAACACAAGGATATCTAAGATTTAAGAGAAAACTATCAACATTTCTTTCCTTCTCAGACATCACAACCATATGTCTGCGGCTTTTGTCACAATTTAACTCAACAATCCAGTTTCAACTTTTATAAAAAAAACCTTTTAAATAAAATCCTTGAACACTCTTTCTACTCAATCTTCGAATTTTCCTTTCGAATACACATGACAACTTTATGCACTCAAAATCACTCAAACTCAGCTCGCAATCATTCAAACATGGCAAAAACTTTGCAATTACTTTTCCTTTTCTTTATCCAGAAAGCAATAATGTACATTCACAAATTGTTGTCGGGGGAGCACAAAAACGACAAAAGGAAAAAAATGAAAAACTTTATGACATTCGTTTGACTGAACCCTTTTCATATCAAAAAAAGAAAGAAAAATAAACAAAAATAGCTAAATCCTCCCCGTGCCTCTACACCCCCCCCCACCCTAAACAGTAGTTGACAATCTATTTTCCGGCACAAAAAAAATTTGAAACTTGAAACTCTTTAAAATGCAATTACTTTCGAATGCCAGAGGCAGCTATAACATGACGAAGGCCAACGGAGACATCATCAGACATTTGTGAGTTCATTATCATCAAATATTTCATGAACTGCGATGGTTTTATCAAAACAGGGAAACCAAGAAAAGTTGTGAGCATGTAAAACGGAGAGACTACATGTTTAAACTGCAGTAAATTGTGATGGTGGCTGATGAAACTTGTTCTGACATGACAAAAAGACAAATAAATAGCAAATAATTCAGACAAATAATTCCAAAAATAATTTAACAGTGGCATATGATTAATCTTTTGACGCCCAATAACTTCAAATAATTTTTCGGATAGAGAATATACTTTATTTTATTTTGACAAATTTTTCTATAGACAATAAAGATTGCGACAAAAATTGTTATAGAAAAACTAATTGTGACAATATTTTCTATAGAAAAATAAAATTTTTACAAATATTTTATATAAAAATAAAATTTCGATCAGATTTTTTATTAAAAAATGACGAAATTTTCTGTAAATATTCAGATCTAAAAATATTAATATTCGACAAAATTTTCTATATGAAGAAAAAAATTCGAAGAAATTTTCTATATCAGCAAAAATTATTTATTTAAAAATAAAATTTCGACAAAGTTGTTACAAAAATGTTTATAGACAAATAAAATTGTGACAAAATATTCTATATGAAAATACTATGTCCACGAAATTTTCTACATGAATATAAAATTTCGACGAAAATTATGACAAAATTTATATATAAAACTCATGTGACCAAATTTTCTATATAAAAATAAAATTTTAACTAGATTTTCTTTATAAAAATAATATTTCTACCAGCTTTTTTATATAAAAACCATATTTTTATACATATAAAAATATTATGTCGACAAAATTTTCTGTATAAAAAATTGTGAAAAAATTGTTTTTTACATAAATTGTTACAAAATTTTCTATATCAAAAATTGTTACAAAATTTTCTATATCAAAAATTGTGACAAAATGTTCTATATAAAAAATTGTGACAAAATTTTCTATATAAAAATTGTGACAAAATTTTCTATATAAACAAATCTGACCAAATTTTCTATATAAAAAATTGTGACCAAATTTTCTATATAAAAAATGGTGACCAAATTTTCTATATAAAAAATTGTGACCAAATTTTCTATATAAAAAATTGTGACCAAATTTTCTATATAAAAAATTGTGACCAATTTATCTATATAAAAAATTGTGACAAAATTTTCTATCTAAAAAAAATGTTGACCAAATTTTCTATATAAAAAATTGTGACCAAATTTTCTATATAAAAAATTGTGACCAAATTTTCTATATAAAAAATTGTGACCAAATTTTCTATATAAAAAATTGTGACCAAATTTTCTATATACAAAATTGTGACCAAATTTTCTATATAAAAAATTGTTACAAAATTTTCTATATAAAAAATTGTTACAAAATTTTCTATATAAAAAATTGTTACAAAATTTTCTATATAAAAAATTGTTACAAAATTTTCTATATAAAAAATTGTTACAAAATTTTCTATATAAAAAATTGTTACAAAATTTTCTATATAAAAAATTGTGACCAAATTTTCTATATAAAAAATTGTGACCAAATTTTCTATATAAAAAATTGTGACCAAATTTTCTATATAAAAAATTGTGACCAAATTTTCTATATAATAAATTGTGACCAAATTTTCTATATAAAAATTTGTGACCAAATTTTCTATATAAAAATTTGTGACCAAATTTTCTATATAAAAATTTGTGACCAAATTTTCTATATAAAAAATTGTGACCAAATTTTCTATATAAAAAATTGTGACCAAATTTTCTATATAAAAAATTGTGACCAAATTTTCTATATAAAAAATTGTGACCAAATTTTCTATATAAAAAATTGTGACCAAATTTTCTATATAAAAAATTGTGACCAAATTTTCTATATAAAAAATTGTGACAAAATTTTCTATATAAAAATTGTGACAAAATTTTCTATATAAACAAATCTGACCAAATTTTCTATATAAAAAATTGTGACCAAATTTTCTATATAAAAAATTGTGACCAAATTTTCTATATAAAAAATTGTGACCAAATTTTCTATATAAAAAATTGTGACCAAGTTTTCTATATAAAAAATTGTGACCAAATTTTCTATATAAAAAATTGTGACCAAATTTTCTATATAAAAAATTGTGACCAAATTTTCTATATAAAAAATTGTGACCAAATTTTCTATATAAAAAATTGTGACCAAATTTTCTATATAAAAAATTGTGACCAAATTTTCTATATAAAAAATTGTGACCAAATTTTCTATATAAAAAATTGTGACCAAATTTTCTATATAAAAAATTGTGACCAAATTTTCTATATAAAAAATTGTGACCAAATTTTCTATATAAAAAATTGTGACCAAATTTTCTATATAAAAAATTGTGGCCAAATTTTCTATATAAAAAATTGTGACCAAATTTTCTATATAAAAAATTGTGACCAAATCTTCTATATAAAAAATTGTTACAAAATTTTCTATATAAAAAATTGTTACAAAATTTTCTATATAAAAAATTGTTACAAAATTTTCTATATAAAAAATTGTTACAAAATTTTCTTTATAAAAAATTGTTACAAAACTTTCTATATAAAAAATTGTTACAAAATTTTCTATATAAAAAATTGTTACAAAATTTTCTATATAAAAAATTGTTACAAAATTTTCTATATAAAAAATTGTTACAAAATTTTCTATATAAAAAATTGTTACAAAATTTTCTATATAAAAAATTGTTACAAAATTTTCTATATAAAAAATTGTTACAAAATTTTCTATATAAAAAATTGTTACAAAATTTTCTATATAAAAAATTGTTACAAAATTTTCTATATAAAAAATTGTTACAAAATTTTCTATATAAAAAATTGTTACAAAATTTTCTATATAAAAAATTGTGACAAAATTTTCTATATAAAAAATTGTGACAAAATTTTCTATATAAAAAATTGTGACAAAATTGTCTATATAAAAAATTGTGACAAAATTGTCTATATAAAAATTGTGACAAAATTTTCTATATAAAAAATTGTGACAAAATTTTCTATATAAAAAATTGTGACAAAATTTTCTATATAAAAAATTGTGACAAAATTTTCTATATAAAAAATTGTGACAAAATTTTCTATATAAAAAATTGTGAAAAAATGTTCTATATAAAAAATTGTGTTATTATTATATAATGTGGACGAAATTTTCTAAATGAACTAAACTTTCGACGAATTTTTCTGTATAAAAATAATATTGTGACAAAATTTTCTATATTAAAAATTATGAAAAACTTTTCTATATAAAAAATTGTGACAGCATTTTCTATATGAAAATATTTTGACAAAATTTTCTAAATAAAAACACAATTTTCTATAGAAAAATAAAATTTTAACAATTTTTTCTTTAGAAAAATAAAATTTTGACAATATTTTCTATAGAAAAATAAAATGTTGACAATATTTTCTATAGAAAAATAAAATGTTGACAATATTTTCTATAGAAAAAAAATCGAAAAATAAAATTTTGAAAAAAAAAAATCTATATCAAAATAAGATTTGGACGAAATTTTCATTATAAATATAAAGTTTTAAGTTTCTATATCTAAAAATTAAAAAAAAATTCTATAGAAATTTATATTGTGACAAAATTCTCTACAGAGAAATAAAATTTGGACAAAAATTTTCTAAAGAAAAATAAAATTTTGTATGGAAAAATTAAATTTTGATGACAACATTTTCTACAGGAAAATAAAATTTTTACAAAATTTTCTACAGGAAAATAAAATTTGGACAAAATTTTCTATAGAAACATAAAGTTTTGACAAAATTTTCTATAAAAAATAAATTTTGGACAAAATTCTCTATAGAAAATTAAAATTTTGACAAAATTTTCTACGAAAAAAAGAAATTCGACAAAATTCTTTAGAAAAAATTAAAATTTTGTAAAAAAAAATCTATATAAAAATAAGATGTTGACGAAACTTACATTTTTTCTATATAAAAAATCGAAAAAATTGTCTAATCAAAAAAATCGACAAAATTTTATATAGAAAAATAATATTTTGACAAAATGTCCTATAGAAAAATAAAATTTGGACAAACTTTTTTACATAAAATGCAATAATTTAAAAAATTATTACATTTAAATTTGAAAAATAAACAATTTAAAAAATAAACAATAAAATCCCATTAAACTAATATTTGCAGTTCTTTTTGTATGTATTTAAATTACAATAAATATTAATCATTCGTGCCTATCTGAATTAATATTAATCACACGCTGTTGTGATAGTGAAGTCATTTAAAAATATTCTGTTACACAATTCCAAATAATTGTTGGCATGATGAGCTCTCACGTGCCACGTGACGATGTAGATAAAACAAATATGTAATAATTTTGTTGGTTACAGTTATGACAAAAATACACTTCATAATATATTTATGTGTATTATATTTATATAACCATTAACTAAAAATACCATAAAGCAATAACCGTTTATTTAAAAAATACTTCATATATCATTTAAAAAATAGAGAGTATTAATTTGTCCCCCAAAAAAGAGATTGTCGTGCAACGGCAACTTACAAATTATACATAATTATAATATAACCAAATAGCGTCCGCTCAGTCCGTCCGTCCGTTCATTCTAACATAGTGTAATTAATATTAATCATACGTCCGATAAGACATTAACATATTTTCGGAATTAGTTCACTAAAAAGAAAAACGAACGAACAAAAGAAACAACTGAACAAAACATAAAATAAAATAAAAAAGAAACAAAAAACTAAGTTTCGAAACAAGAAAACGAAACTTTCACCATTAACTTTTCCCAGTGTTGTGGGGCAACAAAGCTGAAGCAAAGGACATATTCATCAACAGCCTGGCACACTTTTGTACACGAAATGTGAGCTACGCGACACAAACATCCCAACAAAACATGCCGCAGTAGTGTGAAAGTGTTTCACAGAACAGTATTACGCACTCCCACACACACGCACACAATTGTTTTATATGCTCTTGTGTTTGGCATAAACTTGGCTTGAGTGGCAAACAAGCTAATCAAACAAACGTGAACATAAACACTAGTTAATACTCACGGGCACATACACGCATTTAGCCACACTTGGGCGGGCGCGGAATGAGGGGATTGACATGCCTGGTATAAGGCCTTTCAAGGGCTACGTAGGATATACCTCAGAGGAGAAAACGGCCGAAGGTCATCCACACATTGCAACTTTATATTCGTAGATTTTGGTATAATCAATCAATCTGTTTTCCCCCTAAACATGGATTTCCGCCTTGCTCAAGAAATACAACTTCATCCAAAAGAATCGAAAATTATAAAATCGTAAGTTTGAACTGTGGGGCGTATGGTTATTTTAAATTGATCCGACCAGGAGCCGGATGATTCATATTTATTTTTTTCATATTTACTTTTTTGCATATTTCATAAAGAAAAGTATATAAATGTGTTATTTTTTGTATGACAAGTTGCCTTAATTTTTCACAACAAGATTTTTCGGTTTTCGATTTGGATTATTTTGCATTTTATCTTGAGCATAATTTCATTTATCACATAAACAGTTTTTTAGTTTTTTTTTTGAGATTTTTTATAAAAAATATCCAAATCATTTGGTTGATTTTTTATATAACAACTTTCCATAATAATTGCACAATTTTTCATACCAAGAATTACCAATTTTATGGGTGGATTTTCGTTTTTAAATTTAGTATATTTTGCATTTCTTGAGAATAATTTCATTTATCATTTTGGGTATTTTTTTCTTTTTTCTCCCACTTTTTTGATTTTTTCTCTTTACTCTGTATAGCTTTTGACATACACCAGAGAAGAAAAGTATTTAGCCTCTAACGTTGAAAATTTTCACTCTGCGAAAAGGAGAAAAATTTTGCACTCACCCGAGTGGAGAAAAACTTTAAGCGTAACCGAATGCCATCCAAAGATTTTTTCAAATACAAATATGAAGTATTTTTTGGCATCAATTTTAACAAGATGGGATAACTTGTTTCAATACGTGCCTCCCCGTAAATTATAGGGTGGGAGTCCATTTAAAATTTTAAATTAAAATCGGCTATAAAAAAGTACAGATTATTTTATCAAATTTCTGGTTTTATTGAAAAGGTTTAACTTAGTCATTTAATAATTGAGCACAATATAGCAGCACCTCATCCGATCTACCCAATTTTTCAAAATGCAAAATTCTTCCCTAAGAGGTAGGAGAAAGTTTTTTCAACTTCATATATTCTCTTCACGAGATAAAGTTCTTGATTCTTTGGCTATTCTGAAAAGTTGTACCAAAAATTGTACAAATTTTACCAATTATATGTGATATTTTTTATTTTTAATAATTTTTTTTTTGCATTTTTGTGTGATTTTTTTATCATAAAAAAATATATCCAAAATCTTGTAGCCGAATTTTCATATGAAAAGTTGGCCTAGTCTATTTTTTGGAACGAAAAATTACCAATTTTATAGACGATTTTTCATTTTTAAATTTGGATTATTTTGCGCTAAATTTAGAGCATGTTTAAATATATTATTTTGAGTAGTTTTTTGTTCCACTCTTTGATTTGGGCTGTTTGAAATTGTTTTTCTACGAAGGAGTGTACAATCGACAATTGTCCACGGAAATCGCTACAGATCACTGAAAGTCAGCTTCTCTTGATCCAAAGTTGAACGAAGTCGTTGTGAATTACCTGTGCCCACACATTCATAAATTATTAGGAGAATCAAAAAACGTTCATTCGCGAAGCTCATATTGCAATTTTCCGTGATTATTCAGTTTAGTCATATGGAAATATTAAAAAAAAATAAAAATGTAAAATAAATGTAGAAGTCAAGATATCGCTACTTTATAAAAGAAAATATTTGCAGATTTTTATAATAAAATCTTTGAAACGAAACTTCTAACGAATTTTTACCTAAAGTCTATACAGCACGGTTTTCTAAACTTAAAACATTTAAGGATATATTTTATTGTTTGTTTAGAAAAAATCCAATTTTCGCCGAAGGTAACATTAATATTTGTACTCTCATTTATGAAATGTAAGTCTGATAACACCCGGCTACATGTCAACTTAGAAGCATTTACAATGGCTTCAGATATTGAGAATTTCACTTCCACAGAGATTTAGGAACAGACTGACAAAATACCTTTTTTTCGAAAAAAATCTTTTTTTGCTGAATAGAAAAAAATGTAAAGTAATTTTGTTTTATATCCAATAATTCTAACGAAGAAAACAATATTTTCATAAAAAATATATGTAGATAAATGTATCAGTTATAACACTCATTGTAAAATTTTTCTTAATAATGATTTTTATTTTCTTATAAATAGCAAAAGGATTTTCAATTTGATAAAATAATATTTTTTAATAGTTAGGAGCCTTATTTGAAGAAAATCTATGTGTAAATGTAAAAAATGTATGAGCTTTCTTGTAGAAGTATACAGTAGTCATCATGAATGACTAAATCAATTTAATTGTAGAAATTTTTAGAAATTGACACATGAACTTTTCATCTTTCCTTAGTTCTACAATAAGGATCATAAGTTCTACATTTATCTATAGAAATTCTTCAAAAATAACTTGTTTTCTTTGTAAGAAGATAATATGAAATAAAATAAAATATTCTGTTATTTAATTTAAAAACGTTAAAAATGCTAAAAATTTAACCTCATGTTTAGAAAATCATTCTCTTCCTTTGCGTCGTCATCAACATTTCATAGATTTTTTACATATAGACATTGCTTTCTTCGTTGGAAAGTTAAAATAAAACAAAAATTGATACTTTATTAAAAAAGTTTAAAAAATCCATAACAATTTTTTGGAGCTGATTTTATGAAACTGTATGCCTCTAAAAAGAAATTTGTAGGTCTCGGAGACAATTTGTTGTTGCATAGTGTTATCTGCTGCGAGCTCTAGCGATTAATGACAGCCACTTTCATTGGGACGATAAGATTTTTACAACATTCGCATAACACATTCAAATGTGACGTGATTTGAACGATCCTAGTGATCGTGAGATTTGACCCAGCAAGTTTTTCTGATGGTCTATGCCAATAATCCGTTATTAACTGAGGCTTCAAAATAAGCAAGGTGAAATTAAGGCTAATCTTTGTGACAGAATCATTAAAAATTAGTCCTCTTGTATCTGTGTTAACAATGATTATATTTAAAAATTTCAGTCGATATGATTAAATTGGCATGATCATATTAACGATTTTCGTGCAGTTTATTATACGAGAATCAAATAAATAATAGTATGCAAAATTAAAATATGAAAATGAAAAATATAATATTAATAAAGAGATTATTTTAAAGTATTTCCAGCATTTACATATATAAAAAATAGCTCATTTAAATGAGCAGAAATAACATCTACATATTGATATTTAAAAAAAAATAAAATAAAATAAAAGTAATAAAAAATTACAAAAATGGCTGATGCAGGAAAATGGTCAAATTCAGTCGTATTTTTGCCATAGAAATTAAGACCTCTCCGATACATATCTATGTCGGAAATGTCAAATTTGTTTATATGGGTCTTATAAGTAAAATAGAAATATAAGGTCTATTTCAATCATCGACACTGCGATGTTTTCAAAACACTGATTTCTACGTAATTGCATGATTTTAAATTTGAGATTTGGCTGTAAAAATTCTACTTTTTCAACGAATCCCTTCATTTTCGTTATCTTAGAATAATTCAATTAGGCAAAATCAAAATCTACAAATATCAAACCACGAAAAGGCAGGGTTTCGAAATCAACGTGGAAGTCATCACAGGGCTACTTGATTTCCATTCAAATTGTTCTGGTTCTCAGGATCGTATGATTCATTGTCATTGGAGTTTTATGCAATGGTACCTTGAAGCGAATGCTTGATATCAATTGCAGCATGAACATATGATTAATTTTAATTTGGTTGCACCACCAGGCGTATGATTAGTTATAAATTCTCACAGATTTTTTGATGTTTTTATTTAACCAACCTAATATTTCGAGTGAAAAGAAAACATAGAACACCCTGGGTAGTTATTTGTTATTTGTCTCACTTTTTACAAGATCTCTTCTCGTTCCTCGTCTATGGTACGACATTAAATCCCCTTCTACCGGTTATCTTTCATCACATGGCTAACAGATTTCCCATGAAATTGTGATTGTTCATTGGATCGTATGATTAATTTTAATTCGAGTTTCATGCAAATGGTACCTTGAAGCGTATGTTTGATATCAATTGCAACATCGATACGTATGATTAATTTTAATTTGACAGTACCCCAGAGTGCATGATTAGTTATTAACTGGCACTGATTTTGTGTGGGTTTTTAACCAACATAAGATTTCAAGTGAAAGAAAAACATAGAACACCCTGGGGAGTTATTTATTTGTCTCACCTTTTACAAGATCTCTTCTCGTTCCTCGTCTCGACATTAAATCCCCTTCTACCGGTTATCTATCTTTAAAGTTCCCTCACATACAAACATATATACATATATCATACTTAAAGTAGTGACTAAGGACGATGCTGATGATGACGATGATGATGCCTTTGTTGATGACTCGGTTGTGGCGGATGTTGCCTCGCTTTCTGCTCTGTATTCATGATGAGTTGATGAGTTTGAATGGATTTTCCGCTTTTTTTTGCTCTTAACATTGTTATTGTTGTTGTTGCTGCTGCTGTTTATGAGGACGATGATAATTTTTATATACGACTAAATGTGTAAGCTAAGTACCATATATATATATATATTTATATATACATATATTTATATATATTTATATATACATAACATAAACACATATGTATGCATGCATGTGTTTTTGTTTCTGCCACTAAACAAAAGCGAAACAAGTACTAATGTGTTGAATGGCTCGTCCTGGCAAACTTACTGAATGACTGCCTTGTATTTATGTATGTCAATTTGTCGACGACTCTTACAGACATAGCCATATACATATGTACACACAACAAAGTCCTATCTCTGTGCTATGTGTATGTGTAGCCATATACTTGTAATATAACAATCACGCATTTCCCATAAAATTGAAATAAAAAAATGAACAAAACTTTTTCTACGCTATCTAAGGCGATGTTGTCGCCCCAAAAAAGATACATGGGGGAGATAATAGTGTGTGCCAGTTTGGGGGTGACAGAATTTTAAATGAGGGATACATTTAGATAGCTGGAAGAAAATCTCTATTAACCTCAGTTCGAGGCCCCACCAAACTAATTTCATCCTATACTCCTCTCTCTTTTAAATTCCTCAAAGCTTGCTCCTTGAGTTAACATAGAATTTTCTTTGACTTCATTTGTCAATTTTCATCATTCGAAAAGTCACCCTGTTTGCTTCTCCCTCCGCCACTTGTGTACACGTAAGTAAGAACGAAGAAAATAAAACTTAGACAAACACAACAAGTTCATAAAAAAATATATATACACACAGTGAGTTGTGTTTGTATTAATCTTAATGCCGGAAAAGTAGTAACTTTTCGACAAGTCGCTCCTCCCACGCCCCGCAGCTTAAGAGTAAACACTGACGCAGTAATGGCCGTCCACGCGGGCTATAGTTAGCCGAGGCTATTTAACAAGTTAAGAAACTAGTGCACGTCATAACTTAGCCCTCGCCCTCACGTCCGTAGGACTCTATGTGAATAGTGCATAGTGTCAGTCGTAACATTTGCCCAGGGGGTTATCGTAAATTCTTTATGAGCCCCCCCCTTTTAATAGGGCCACTCCAAGTTCGTTGACATTTGTATAAGAAAAACCTAGTAATGTTTTTTCTTTGTTTCCAGCAAATTTTCTCACTTGCCTTTTGTGTATTTAAAGGACCCACATTACTTCCATTACCTTTGTAAGTAGTTAAAATTGACAACATTTAAGTGTGATGACAGGCAAAGGAAACAAAACTTGTCTAAGGCAGAAGGCCGTGTAAGTTTTTTAGGAGGGTTTTTTTGTGGAAATTACATATCTGTAGAGACAAGTTCTTCAGTCTAAGACAAAACTTGAGAGCAACGGTAGGATGTTAGAACATTAATTAGTCCTTGTGAAAATATGTTTACAATTGCAACACATTAAATACTTGGTAAGTATAGAATTAAGCAGAAGAATAACAGAAGTTAAAGCACACTTACAAGTGTGATAAAATGCAAAAGTCATCATTCAGAAGATCATCCAGGAGCTATAAAAGTGGTTTCCATCATGTGATACCGGCGTAAGTTCTTTAACTGGACGCTTTTACTTTGAAAACTTGGTAAGCTCTCAGTGTAAATTTTTGACAAATATTTCCTTAAAATGTTCTCTAAGTTGTAGTAACTTTTCTCATGCAAATGGTATCTTGATGCGTATGCTTGATAGCAATTGCAACAGGAACGTATGATTAATTTTAATTTGACAGTACCCCAGAGCGCATGATTCTCACTGATTTTTTGAGGTTTTTATTTAACCCAAATAACTTTTCTCTAGTTGTGGTATGTACCATAGGGTGAATGATTAATATTAGATTGATATTTGAATATGAATTACTGAGGGCGTATGATTGATATGAATAGTTTGGACAGGTTGGCGTATACATATTATTAATTTCACTGTAAATAAAAAACATCGTATAGTTTTAGGCACATTTAGCCAATCTAAATATAACTGCTATAATTTTATATGATTGAGAAAGCTATATAAAAGTGTCTTCTTGAATTTAATATATGATAATCATATATTAAATTCATAAAAAATAAACTATGAAAAAGGAAAATAATAAAAAAGAGGCCGGGTATATTGTTGAAAAGTCGCTGCAAAGCCACCAGAATGAAACCTTTGACAGAGTAGAAATCATGATAGTGGTAGTCTGCTGCCAAGTAATAGATATCACCATGCCATTTGTAAATAAATTTGTATTCTATTAAATATAGACGCAAAATGGTCTTAAGGCAGGACAATATCCCAGTTCAAAAAAAAATGTATTTACCTGTACCGTATTACTTCTAAGACTTGATAAATTTTATTATAGACTTCCCCTAAAAATGCTCTTTAAACGGTGGAAATGATTCTACATTAGTGCTATGTGCCACAGGGCGAATGATTAATATTAAATTGATAAATATAATTTATACGAATTACTTAGTACGTATGATTGATATGAACAGTAGAGCGTACCAGGTTACAAGTAAAAAAAAAGTTCGCCGTACACCTTCGAATATGAAGTATTATTGAAAGGTAGTTTCAAAAAAAAAATTTGTATTTTTTTATGCCGAACGTAGGGGTCGCGCTTTTACATTTTTCTATATAACTTCTGCATTTATAAACGGATTTTAAAGTGTGATACATCGATGTTATTGTCTCGACGAGGCCGATTTTTTTTGAAAATCGACATACTTCCTTAGGAAGAGTTTCATGATTTTATGCGAGCTTTAATTTTCTGATATTAGAGTGGTACATAAGGGTAGTAGCAACTGAGATATGATGGGTAAGTACCAGAAGGGGGTGCTTGAGCTCAATGACTTCAAAGACAAAAAAATCGGCCTCGTCGAGACAAAAACATCGATGTATCAGAAAAATGTAAAAGCGCGACCCCTACGTTCGGCATAAAAAAATAAAAAAAAATTTTTGAAACTACCTTTCAACAATACTTCATATTCGAAGGTGTACGGCGAACTTTTTTTTTTTTGAGGTACGCCCTAATGAACAGTTTTGTGTAGGTTGGCATATGACTATAATTAATTTTATTTATGTCAAATTTATGTCAATATTTAAATACTTTAATGATTTAGGCAAGTATATTGATGATTCTTACGCAATTTAATATATGAGAATCACATAAATAATAAATGAATAACCAATATTAAAAAAACTATGGAAAATACACTGTTATTAAATATATAATACATTTAATTTATATATATAAATGGACGTGGTGTCTTTGAAGACTTGGTAACATCTCAGTTCATGGTAATATTTCCCTAAAATATTTCTTAAGCTGTATAGACACTCCTACATAGGGTAAATAATTAATATTGAATTGCTAGATAAATTTATATGAATTATACGCACTAATGTGATTGATATAAACCGTTTTGTACCAAGTTGGCGTATGACTATTATTAATTTCACTGTAAATAAAGCATTACATATTTTTAGGCGCATTTAGTTGATTTATATTTATTGTGCACGGTTGAGGGGTTTAATGATTCTTTCGCAATTTAATGTATGAGAATCAATTAAATAATATTTGAATGTTCAAAATTATAAAGAAAAAAAAAAATGAAAAAGGGAAAATACACTATTAATACATATGAGTCATTTCATGTCAAGAGGTACGATTTTAACCTCGGTAGCTGCGATTGTTTTGAATCTTTGTGTATGTACTTTTCTCATATAAATATTGTATACGAAAAATATAAACAAAAATATAAGCAAATATAAACAGACATATTCAAAAAACATGCTTAAATACTCTAAAATATTAGGGAATATTATGGGTGTTTTTAGTCCTTGTGAAGGAAAAACTTTTCTCTGTGGGCCGATTTCGCCCCGTTTCAATCCCAACCGATCTACGGCTATAAGACGCATTTATGAAAAATTTGAACGTTCTAGCTTCTTTCGTTTAGATGCTAGCGTGCTTTCAACAGACGGACGGACATGGCTAGATCGTCTTAGCATTTTATGACGATCAAGAATATATATACTTTATAGGGTCACATTTCAAGGTGTTACAAACGGAATGGCAAAGTTAGTATACCCTCATCCTGGAGGTGGAGGGTATAAAAATACGACTTTATCAAAAAGGTGTGTTCATTCAATCGCCGGTAACTCCTTGAATACTTAATCGATTTTAATGTATCATAACTTGTTTGGAAGGAAATTTCAATTACTTATAAAATATTACGGTGTTATCGTATCGCTGCCCTAGATTCTTTAAAGTTTTCTCTATTTTATTTTTACATTTTAGTTTCGAAATGGAATGAATACATTAATCCATTTTTTGGATGTTATTATATGTCTTTTTTAGGGACAGTATGATTTTGAAAGTGATAAACTCGTTGGTTCTTTTTTACGACTTTTTTCATTTTAATTTTGCAAAATCAGCCAAAATATCAGTGGAAATCATCTCACTGCATATTTTATGAATGCAGTGAGATGAGCCAGAGCAATGTTCTTATTTTAATGTTCATTCACTTTTCTGTTGCTTTGGAAACTTGGAAACGCAGTTTAATGAACTTCATATCCTTTCAAGCACGAGTCGACTTATAATGTTCTTAGTGCTTTATGAATTTTCTTCGTCTTCTTCTTAACGGCGTAAATTATATTAATGTAGAAGGATGTTTAAAAAATGGCCACCTTAATACGCCACTGTATTCAACTGAACTTGCTTTATTTTATTTTTTGCACTTTATATTTTTAATAAAATCATTTCAGGTACTTAAAGGACCACTGGGACGTATAATTGATATTAATAAAGGTCACACGTGGCGTATGATGCAGAAAAATTTATAAATTCTATATAAATCAGAGTTAAAAACATATGCAATTCACAAATCACAAATGTTAGAAAATTTTAATCAGATTCTGCATCAATTCAATCAATAGTAATAAAGGCCAATTGGTCCACACTTTATTGTACAGTTTTGGAACTTTGTATATAAAAATACCACGAACAAATTTCGCAAATCACTCAATAAAATCATTTCATGTACTTAAAGGACCACTGGGACGTATAATTGATATTAATAAAGGTCACACGTGGCGTATGATGCAGAAAAATTAAATAAATTCTATATAAATCAGAGTTAACATATGCAATTTACTTTGAATTTAAATTTTAGAACATTTTAATCAGATTCTCCATCATTTCAATCAATAGCAATAAAGGTCAATTGGTCCACACTTTATTGTACAGTTTTGGAACTTTGTATATAAATATACCACTCACGCCACCTCATTGTTCGTTTCTCGTGATCATTAGAAGACGCTGATTACAATAAATCTTCCTCAAATTTAACATAGTACTACTCCATAAAATCAACACCAAGAAATTGTTATGGATATATTCTGATCACGAGCGTCACGGCCCAGATAAAAAGAGGCGTGATGCCAAGTAATAAATGTCGGCATATCGTTTGCAAATAAATTTGTATTCTTTAAAATATAGATGCAAATGGTCTTGACTATATCCCACCTCAAATCATACTCCAATTTTCATTGACGGCATGTTTAATATTTGTAATATAATTTTTGGAATATAAAGCCAATCACGCCTGGTTATGCGTTACAATTGTATTCTATAAAATATAGATGTAGAAAGGTCTTGACAAAATCTCAGTTCAAATCGAATTGTCATATTCATCGAAGTTATATTTAATATTTGTATTATAATTTTGTTAATATTTTTCCTACTACGCCTGGTTATAGGACAAAATATATGGTAATTATGAGGCCTACAAATATTTAGTTTCATGTAGATACAGTGATTTGCGACCACATGGCAAAAAATAAATTTTTATCATATCGTAGATGGAGTTATACTCCCAAAAGTATAATTCAAATGCTAAAGGTACCTTTGACGCAAATTGGAAATTGAAATTTCATTTAAACTTATCCATTAAAAAAGTTATTAGGAACGACAAATGAAATTGGTATACATAGGACGTAAATTGAGTAGTCACGGAATACCCTAAAATAACTACATGCCAGATATATGAAATTTCTTTTCTTTATATATTATAAGCACCAAAAATATCATCCTCCAAATAATCCAAAAAAGCCATCCTGACATATGCTGCAGTCCTGTGGGCCATTTAAAAATCATTGAGTCAGTTTGCCATAGTGCAACAATCGTTCATAGCACTGGTTGGCGCAAAAGGACTCACAAAATGTTCGAAGTGTGGCCTTTTGTTCGCTTCTTTTATAGATTTTGTCAGTTTGATGGTACTTTATCGGTGGCAACTTTTAACAGGGCACATGACAAAAGTTCGCCGGCTCTGACAAAATCCCTGTTTCAAAACCATAAAAATGACAAAGACATACTATTTTCAACTTTTTATGTGAACAATTGTCATAAAGTTTTTTTTTTGTGATTCATTTTTTTTTCTTCGTTCTCTCTTTCCGTATAGCACCAAATGCATTTTCAATTGCAAGAATTGCAATCAGCATTTATGAAGTGATTGTAAGGGGTGTCTGAATGGGTCTATATATGAGTGTATGTGAAGTTATTATGGTCACTTTTGAACATGGAGTACATGTGGTGATTGTTATAAAGTAAATGTCATTTGAAAAAGTTATCTCGAGAAAAGACACTTGCTTGAGGATGATGAGAAATTGTTTAAAGTTTTTTTCTTGTTGGGAATATGTAATAAAAGTGTAAATAAAAAAGAGTTTGAAAGAGATTTTCAAAGAACTTAAGGGTGTATGATTATTGTCAACATATGCACCATACGTCACGTGGGACTTGAATTAATATCAATTATACGCCCAGTATGACTTGCGAAATGTCCCATAAATAAGCATGAGGTAGATGGGATATTGTTTAAAGTTTCTTTTATGGAAAATGTGATAAAATTGTATGTAGAAGTGTATTTGAGTGAGGTTTTTTATTTAATGAATCAAAGCTTTTCATGACTTATGATTATTGTCACCATACGTAGCTATTGTTCTAAACCATACGGCACATGTAACCTGTATTAATATCAATCATACGCCCAGAATGACTTGAGGAAAGTCACACAAAGACGCATGAGGAAGATGGGAATTTTCTTGAGACTTTTTATGGTGAAAATCAAAATAATTATATAGGAAAAGGTGATAAAATTGTAAATAAAAAAGTGTTTGCATGAGGAAGATCGGAATTTTGAGGATACTTTTTATGGAAAAATCAAAAAAATTATAAATAAAAGTGTGTAAGGCGAACTAGTTTTTATTTATTTATTCAATCGAAGTACAGGGTGGCTGACGAATACTGCTACCATGCTACTTAATGCTGTTGTTAAAGGACTTATTCTTTGCAGAACTGCATCGAAAGTGAATCCCTTTCAACACTGTGTGGTTTCAACAGGATGATGCGACTTTGTCACATAGCCAGGTCCTGCTACGAGAGAGAATTGCTGCGAAAGTTACCCAAGAAGGTGATTTTTAGACACTCGACATTTCGTTGGCCCCCAAAGTCTCGTGACCTCACTGCACCTATCTTTTTCTTGTGGGGTTATTTCATCTGGAAGTTTACAAACCAAATCAAAAAAATGGATGATTTAAAGCAATACATTCGAACAACAATTGAGACAATTCTTACTGCAACTCTGCAGGATGTAATGAATAATGAATTTTGCACATACGTCACCGGCTATCGTCATGTCATTTACATTCTTTTATTTTTAAACCCTTTAAAAAGGTTTAATAAAAATTTATCGGTTGTCAAATGAACAAAGAAAAAGTAATTTACATGAATTAAACAAAAAGTTATTTTAGTTTCTTAATGTAGTGTCATTCATCAGCCACCCTGTATTTCATGACCTATGATTATAGTCAACATATGCAACTACTGGTGAACACAATACGTCATATAAGACTAATATCAAGTATATGCCTACTATGAATTTTATAAGATAATTTCAAGGAAAGTGATAAAATTTTAAATAAAAGAGTGCTTGAATGAGAGGGAATTATACTTTTTTAATTAATGAATTAAAATACCCCAGGACGTATGATTATTATCAGCATATGAAGCTATTTGTATACATCATACGCCACATGTGACCTGAATTAATATTAATTATAAGCCCACCATGACTTTGGCAAGGTAATTTCAAGGAAAGGAAATACAATTGTAAATAAATATGTGTGTAAGTATGAGATGGAACTAGGTTTTCTATTTGATGAATCAGAGTACTTGCCGACATAATGATTATCGTCAATATATGTACCTCATACGCCATATATGACACGCTTGGGCAAGGTGGAACTAGATTTTTATTTAATGAATCAAATACCATAGGGGCGAATGATAATTTCAGCTATTAATGTACATCATACGCCATATGTGACCTGTATTAATATTAATTATACACCCACCTTGCCTTGGCAATGTAATTTCAAAGAAATGTGATAAAATTATAAATAAAAGTGTGTTTGGATTTGTTGGAACTAGGTTTTGCATTTTTGAATTAAAATACTTAAGGACGCATGACTACTACCAGCAATTGGTGTTTCTCATACGCCACATGTGACCTGTATTAATATCAATTATACGCCCAGTATGACTTTGGCAAGGTAATTTCAAGGAAAGGATATACAATTGTAAATAAAAGTGTGTTTAAATGAGCTGGAACTAGGCTTTGAATGAATAAAAGTACTTTAGAACGTATGATTACTGTCAATATTGCTACCTCATACGCCACATGTGACCTATAGGAATATTAATTATACGCCCAAGGTGATTTTAAGGAAATGTGATAACATTTTAAATAAATATGTTGTGGAACTAAGTTTTTATTTGATGAAGACTTTAGGGCGTAATGATTATCGTCAATATATGTACCTCTTACGCCATATTTAATACACTTGGTCAAGGTGGAGTACTTCGGGACGTATGATTATTGTTAGCTTTTAGTGTACACCATACGCCACATGTGACCTGTACTTAGATTAATTATACGACCTTCATGACTTAGGTAAAGTAATTTCAAGGAAAAGTGATAAAATTGTAAATAAATGTGTGTTTGGATTAGTTGGAACTATATTTTTATTTAATAAACCAAAGTACTTCGGGACGTATGGTTGTTCTCATCTATTGGTGTACATCATACGCCCCATGTAACCTCTATTAATATTACATATACGCCAACCATGACTTTGGCAAGATAATTTCAAGGAAATATGATGAAATTGCAATTACAAGTGTGTTTGAATGAGATTGAACTAGGTTTTTATTTAATGAATTAAAGTACTTAAGGACGCATGATTACTGCCAACAATTGGTGTATCCCATACGCCCCATGTAACCTGTATTAATATTAATTATACGCCCACCATGACTATTGCAAAACTATTTCAAGGAAATATGATAAAATTGTAATAAAAGTGTATTTGAATGAGTTAGAACTAGGTTTTTATTTAATGAATAAAAGTACTTCAGGACGTATGATTACTGTCAGCTATTAGTGTATCTCATACGCCACATGTGAACTGTATTAATATCAATTATACGCCCACCATGTCTTTGACAAGGTGTTTTCAGGTATTTCACTTAACAACACCCCCAGCTTTGCAAAAGTACAATGATTTTTGATAGAAAAAGTATAAAATATATAATTTACAGTCAAAGTATTGTCTAGAGTTGAACTCCCTTTTAAAAGCCTATATTAAATTTTAAATATTTTAGTTTCTTATCTCATATTTTATTTAAAATATCTATTCGTATTAAAGACAAGCTATTTGCATGAAATACCCTAGTCTATTATTATTGTCAGCATTTGCTAAATGACTATTTTTATACCTCAACCCTTTCCTCCATCTTTCCATGTTGAATTTTCAATCATATATCTGCCATTCAATGGCACATGTCAATATTCTTTTTAAAACTTCGTGCACATGTAACTCAAACCAGACATTTCAAAAAAAGGCATGTTGTCATGTGTCTGAATGTCTCTTGCCTTTCTGTCCATATCCAATAATCCAAAAGTAGTTAACGACAATTCTTTTGTAACATATTCTCAAGTTACCCCCTTTGGCCTGTCATAGTTGCCAATTACTTAAGTTTTCTTCGTCTTCATACATTTACATTTCAAGGTTCTGGGGATCAAGGTCGTATGTACGTAATGCCACATCTGTTCCCTTATTGTTTCTTTGTCTGCCATAGAAATTGTGAGAAGAGAAAATGGAAGTGTGGGTTATCTACATAGACATAAACATAAATATATTTATGGCACGGTTTTATGTTACATCTGAAAGGGATGTTGGGAACGGTTGGTCGTGCCTGAAACCTTTCGGGAACAAAGGCAACGGCTAACAACAGACCGAGTCAAGCAATCATTTTAGTCCAGACCAGCGCATAAGGCTGTCAAATTAGCATTTTAAGAAGAGACGTGTGGTGTGATGTCTTAAAATGGATTAAGACGCCTTCATGTTGCAAACTAAAAGAGTTCATGGTCTGTACAATTTACAGATCAACGCCGAAACGAAGAGTGATTCCAGACAAGCCCTCCTCCATTACAGACAGTTTAATTAAAAACGCGCTCGGAAACATGTGTACAATGGTTTAATGATTACACTAGGCAACAAAAAGATGCAAATTTTTTGTCCGATACCTAAAAATGTATTTTTTTCGGCTGATTAATAAAATCAATAGGAACATTTGATTTACTGATATATGTATGTTTTTTATTTTTTTACCAAAATTCCAATATTCATTGAAGGTAATGTTTGTACTCTCATTTTGGAAATATAGGTCCCACCATTATTTATTTACAATTAAAGGTAATTTTGATGACAATATTTTGCGAATTCCACTTTAACATAGAAAAGATGGGTTGGGAACAGTCTCCAATAATTGAAAAAAAAATATTTTTTCTGTCACGAAAATCCCCATAAAAAATAGAAAAAATTACAAAAAAGTATTTTGTTTTATTTTGTAATAGTTAAGTTTCTCACGAATAAATAACATTTTTATATTTTATTTGACGAAAAATATTTTTTAAAGAAAACATGATTTTTTAATTTGGCGAGGTAATTTCAAGGAAAGGAGGTACAATTGTAAATAAAAGTGTGTCTGAATGTTTTGGAACTAGGCTTTTAATGAATCAAAGTACTTCAGAACGAATGATTACTGTCAATATTGGTACCTCATACGCCATATGTGACCTATAGTAATATCAATTATACGCCCACACATTTTTTGAAAATTATTTCAAAGAAATGTTATTAAATTTTACATAAATATATGTGTAAATATGAGGTGGAACTAGGTTTTCTATTTGATGAAACAGATTTAGTAGATAACAAATTCACATTTTTAAGAAAATGTTAATTTTTATTTTCGAAAAAAAAAATATTTTTTCACTCGAAAAACGCCTTAAAAATTTGGAGAAAAATATTATAGATCTATGGATAAATGTAGATGTTATGGCCCCCTTTATAGACGCAAAAGAACATTTTAAAGAAAGCATTTTTTAATTTCAATTTAAATAGATTTTTGATTTATTTTATTTTTTCCAAAAAATATTTTTTTCAAAAAAATGTTTCCCATTTTTTTGGAATGGTGGTGGAATTAGGTTTTTATTTAATGGATCAAAGTACTTTAGGACGTTTGGTTATTGTTGCCACATGCAGCTATTTGTGTACACCATACGCCGTATATGGTCCTGTATTAATATTAATTATACGCCCACCATACTTTTGCAAAGTTAATTTCAATGAAAAGTAAAAATATTTTAAAAAAATAAACTAAAAATGTGTTTGAACGAAGTGGAACTAGATTTTTTATGTAATGAATCAAAGTACTTCAAGACGTATGATTACTGTTAATATATATATTCCAGACGCAATACAAAGAATATTTAAAAAAAATGCTTCTCATTTTTTGGAATTGTGGAATTATGTTTTTTATTTAGTGGATCAAAGTAATTCAGGACGCTGGGTTATTGTTGCCACATGCAGCTATTTGTGTAAACCATACGCCGTATACGGTCCTGTATTAATATTAATTATACGCCCACCATAGTTTTGGAAAGTTAATTTCAATGAAAAGTGGAACTAGATTTTTTATTTAATAAATCAAAGTACCTCACAACGTACGATTACTGTCAATATATATGCTTTTCAGACGCCATATGGATAAATGAAATTACCTTCAAAACGAGGTATAGCACATTAAAATCTGTAAAGTCTTTCAGGAGTTACAGGCGATTGAATGAACACACCTTTTGAAAAAATTAGTACAGTGTTTTCCAACAAGAGGTGTTATTTTGAATCACCCGGTATTTCGGTAGCTGTCACTTTTGAAGCTTTTACTCTTTGACATTTGATAAGATACACACTTCAACAACGCATTGAAATTATTAAAATTCATGAATGAAAATGATCCGGAATTCCATCGAAAAATCATTTTGACTGATGAGGCCCATATCCACCTCGGTGGCTACGTCAACAAGCAAAATTGTAGCAACTGGGGCTCGGAAAACCCAAGAGTTATAGTTGAAAAGCCTCTCCATCGTCATCGTGTGACTGTTTGGTGCCGTTTATGGTTCGGCGGGGTCATTGAACCTCACTTTTTCGAAAATTAGGTTGGATCAACAGTTACAGTGAATGGATTGAGCTATCGAGAGATGATTAATGATTTTTAATGGCCGAAATTGGATGGTATTGGTCTAGACAATGTTTACTTTCAAAAAGACGACGCTACGAATTCATGAGGCTATCAAGGACATAGGGCAGCCACTTTGCGATTTACTTATGGACAATTTCATGAAAAGGATATGGTCCTGTAAGCGTGGTCGTGATGGCAATTTGGCTGATGTTGTTTTTATTATTAACGACATACCTTCCTCTTTATTATGAAACACCTGATCATTTATATCAAAAAATGAAATTTTTCTTTGAATACCAAAATAACACCTCTTGTTGGAAAACCCTGTATGTTTTTCACTGTCGAATTGGTCATAACTCGTGAAAAAAATTTTAATTTTTTTCCAAAAATATGTATACCATTTTTTATGAGAAGAATACGTACACAAACTTTCAAAACAGTTGCAGCTATCGAGGTCAAAATCCTTACCGCTTGGCATGAAATGATTCATAATAATTTTTGGAGTGGGAAAAAACTTTGACAACATAGATAATTTTTTTCGATTTTTTACTAATTTTAATGTGTTTTTTGTTCCACTAAAAATATTAAAAAATTTTTTTTCGAGAAAATCTTGATTTTTTCCAAAAAAAAAATAAATAATATTTTGCTGGTATGAAAAAAAAAATAAAAATCTAAAAAATATATATTTTTTAATGGCTAAGAAAACATTGTCTATATCAAGAAGATCTATGGATAAATGTAAAAGTTATGGCCCTCTTTGTAGATGCAAAATATATAATTTAAAGAACTCATGATTTTTGGAATTTTTTGTTAACTTATACAAATCAAATAACAGATTTTTTTTACTTTTATGCATTATTTATATATTTTTTATGTATTCTTTCAAAAAAAATATTTCTCTTTCTTTCGAAAAAATCTTGATTTTGTTGTTCCAATATTTTTTGAGCACAAAAAAAAAAAACAAAAAATTCGAAAAATATTTCAATTTATTTTTTAATAATGTTTGTATTTAGAAGATCTATGGCTCTCTTAGTATATAGTGTGTTTTTTTATTGAGGTATAGAACTTCGATTTGAAATAAAACACAAGAAAATCGTTTTAATGTCCATCAATTTGGCTTTATTGGAAGGATAATTTTATGCCATTAATGTTTAAATATGATTTCGGGCATGTGGCCGCCGCGGCTGGCTCGAATATAGCCAATTCTACAGGTCCAATTTTCAACCACTTTTTCGAGCATATGGGGCCGTATGTTGGCAATAATGCCACGAATGTTGGCTCCAAGTCCCCTAACGTTTCTGGTTTGCGGTGAACTTCGCGAACTGAACCATTACTTTCGAAATAAATTTGCACGATTTGCAAGCGTTGTTCTTTTGTCAACCTGTTCATGATGAAATGGCAAACCAAACTAAATATTAATCACTTGACAGCTGACAAAATGGCCGCCAGTTAAAAAAGTGATGCCAACTTAAAGTTCTATACCCCAATAAAAAACACCCTTTACAAAAGATTTTTTTTAATTTGCCAACCAAATTAAAAACGTGTTATAGCTAAACCATCCAAAGAAAATTGGCTCAAAATGGAATTAGTTTGTTCTACATCACGTGCGAAGGGTGTTACCAGGCAACCCCTCCAATGCAGACAAGCTAATAAGAACACACATTTTAAGTAAATGCCAATGGTTTAGCCATAATTTACAAACAGCGAAAGCTAATGTTGAACACAGTATAATTGATTTAATCTCGTTACTGAAAACACTAGTCAACAGTCAAAATGTACTCGGGATGCGATAATTTTTTCTGTGTAGATAACCTTGACATGAGCTCGAAAAACGCAATAAAAATTTTTTTTTTCGTTTGGTTTTTTTTTATTATTTTTTTTTTTAAATTTTAAAAATTTTTTTTTGGTTAATTTGTTTCGTCCGGCATAACTCGGGAACCACTAGCCCGATTTAATTGAATTAAATTTTAAAAAATTTAAAATTACAATTCCCTTAATCTGTTCATATATTGTTTTCCTATACAAGCAACAGTTTCCAAGTTAAAAATGAATATATAAAGGAAAAAACTTATTTTTTGCCTAAAAATTTTAATTTTTTTTTTTAAAAATCCATAAAAAATCCAAAATGAAAAAAAATGTCAAATCTTATTACTTTTACGTAAAGTCACATAACCTATGAGCAAAATGAGACAAAGATCATGAAAATCGATGCAAGCGTTTCGCTTTTATTCGCAATTGAGTAAAAGTATGAATTTCAAAAATTTAAAAAATTTTTTTTGGTTAATTTGTTTCGTCCGGCATAACTCGGGAACAACTAGCCCGATTTAATTGAATTAAATTTTAAAAAATTTAAAATTACAATTCCCTTAATCTGTTCATATATTGTTTTCCTATACAAGCAACAGTTTCCAAGTTAAAAATGAATATAAAGGGTGATTTTTTAAGAGCTTGATAACTTTTTTTTTAAAAAAAACGCATAAAATTTGCAAAATCTCATCGGTTCTTTATTTGAAACGTTAGATTGGTCCATGACATTTACTTTTTGAAGATAATTTCATTTAAATGTTGACCGCGGCTGCGTCTTAGGTGGTCCATCCGCTTAGTCCAATTTTGGCATTTCCACGTTTTTGAGTAACAGAGACCCAATTGGTGCGAACGGCGACGAATCGAAAATTGGTGGTCATCATTAACACTGGCCGATACAGCTAGCTGTGCTACGTACAGCTAGCTGACTCAAGGTAAGTGTAGATTACGAAATTCAAGAACATATATAACTTATTATTGAAATTCTTTCAGACGACAGCCGAGAATCATCATGCCAGCAACAAGCAGAGCCTTAAAGCAATTTTACTGCACAACGGCAACGAGAAACCTTCGATTCCAATTGCTCATGCCGTTGACACCAAGGAAACATACGAAGTCATGGACAATCTACTAAAGTGCCTTAACTATGAGAGGCACGATTGGAAAGTTTGTGCCGACCTTAAGGTTATCGGTATCCTTTGTGGATTACAAGGTCGATTCACAAAGTACTGTTGTTTTCTCTGCCTTTGGGACAGCCGCGATCGTCAACATCATTACAGCAGGAGGAGTTGGACAGAAAGAGTTAACTTCATCCCCGGCAGCGACAACGTGAAATATACACCACTCATAAAAAAGGAAAATGTTTTTCTCCCACCTCTTCACATAAAGCTCGGACTCATAAAAAACTTCGTGAAAGCTATCAACAAAGATGGCGAAGCGTTCGCCTATTTAAAAACCATTTTTCCTCACCTTTCATCGGCAAAGATTAAGGAAGGCGTTTTCGACGGTCCGCAAATTAAAAAGTTGTTGAAAGACCAACAGTTTGAGCACATTTTATCACCAAATGAAGCTGCAGCTTGGAACTCATTTCGGCAAATTGTTTCCGGATTTCTTGGAAACAACAAAAGCTCAAATTACAGAGAGATCGTCGAACAACTACTCCAAAATTATAAAAAAATTATAGCAAATATGTCGCTTAAGATACATTTTCTACACTCGCACTTGGACTTCTTTCCGGACAACCTGGGCGTTGTGAGTGACGAGCATGGTGAGCGTTTTCATCAGCAAATGAAAGAAATTGAGCACCGATACCAAGGATTTTGGAACGAAGCTATGATGGGGGACTATATCTGGTTCCTGATAAGAGAAACAGACCCACAACAATATAAAAGAAAGACAAAAGCACATAATTATTTTTAATTTGAAGGTTTTTATTTTTGTGTTTAGATATTTTTTTTTTAAACTTTTTTATAATTAATTAATGTTGATATCCTTAGGATAATTTCTTGTACATATATCGAATTGTTTTTTAATTTAAAGTCATATATTTTTGTCACCCAAAAATTTTAATTTTTTTTGTAATAAAAAAGAAAAAACCTTACCATAGACAATGTTGTGCATATGTCGAGCAAATTTTTGAAATTCATACCTTTACTCAATTGCGAATAAAAGCGAAACGCGTGCATCGATTTTCATGATCTTTTTCTCATTTTGCTCATAGGTTATGTGACTTTACGTAAAAGTAATAAGATTTGACATTTTTTTTCATTTTGGATTTTTTATGGATTTAAAAAAAAAAAAAAATTTAAATCTTTAGGCAAAAAATAAGTTTTTTCCTTTGTATATTCATTTTTAACTTGGAAACTGTTGCTTGTATAGGAAAACAATATATGAACAGATTAAGGGAATTGTAATTTTAAATTTTTTAAAATTTAATTCAATTAAATCGGGCTAGTGGTTCCCGAGTTATGCCGGACGAAACAAATTAACCAAAAAAAAATTTTTTAAATTTTTGAAATTCATACCTTTACTCAATTGCGAATAAAAGCGAAACGCGTGCATCGATTTTCATGATCTTTGTCTCATTTTGCTCATAGGTTATGTGACTTTACGTAAAAGTAATAAGATTTGACATTTTTTTTCATTTTGGATTTTTTATGGATTTTTAAAAAAAAAAAATTTTAAATTTTTAGGCAAAAAATAAGTTTTTTCCTTTATATATTCATTTTTAACTTGGAAACTGTTGCTTGTATAGGAAAACAATATATGAACAGATTAAGGGAATTGTAATTTTAAATTTTTTAAAATTTAATTCAATTAAATCGGGCTAGTGGTTCCCGAGTTATGCCGGACGAAACATATTAACCAAAAAAAAATTTTTTAAATTTTTGAAATTCATACCTTTACTCAATTGCGAATAAAAGCGAAACGCGTGCATCGATTTTCATGATCTTTGTCTCATTGTGCTCATAGGTTATGTGACTTTACGTAAAAGTAATAAGATTTGACATTTTTTTTCATATTGGATTTTTTATGGATTTTTTAAAAAAAAAAATTTTAAATTTTTAGGCAAAAAATAAGTTTTTTCCTTTATATATTCATTTTTAACTTGGAAACTGTTGCTTGTATAGGAAAACAATATATGAACAGATTAAGGGAATTGTAATTTTAAATTTTTTAAAATTTAATTCAATTAAATCGGGCTAGTGGTTCCCGAGTTATGCCGGACGAAACATATTAACCAAAAAAAAATTTTTTAAATTTAAAAAAAAAATAATAAAAAAAAAACCAAACGAAAAAAAAAAATTTTATTGCGTTTTTCGAGCTCATGTCAAGGTTATCTACACAGAAAAAATTATCGCATCCGGAGTACATGAAATTTTTTTCAATTTGTTGAGTAGTGAAATAGAAAAGCTAGGTTTTCTTTTCATTGAAATTACATTAGAGAATCGTGGCGTATAATTATTATCAATATTTTGCATATATCATTCGCCACCTATAACTTTAATTCGTATTAATTATACGCTACATATATAAAACTATAAAAAAATTTAAAAAATATATAGTTTTAATTGCTTTGAAGCATACATAACATTTTCATAAATATATTTTTTTAACTTTATATAAAAATTCTGATTATTGTCGATATTTGTACTCTCATTTTGGAAATAAAGCCCTGAACTTGTATGGCCAATTAAAGATAATTATGTGCCTTCAAATGATGAAAATTTAAATTTCACATTGTTTTTTTTTTTGTTGGTGTGAAAAAACCAATCAAAATAGATAAAAGTGGCAAAAAATATTTTGTTTTATTTTTTAATAGCCAACGAAGAAAGTAATGTTTCTTATGTGTTTTGGAGATCTATGATAAAAAAGCCATGATATTTTATTTTTCGAGAAAATCTTGATGTTTTACTGGTATCCCATAAAAAATAAGAACAGAAATTGCAATAAATATTTTACTTTAATTTTTAATAGCCTAAAATTTTAACGAAGAACAAATTGTTTATATCTTGAAGATTTATGGATAAATGTAGATATTATGGCCCTCTTTGTAGACGCTAAAATGTTTTTTAAAGAAGTCATAATTTTTATAATTTTGGTTAAGTAGCGTAAAAAGCATATTTTTGAAATTAGTTAAGAGAATGTTATTTTTTACGAGTTTTTTTCTATTTTTCTTCGTGGAAGAAAAAATTAAAAAAAAGAAATATGTTTTCCAATTCTTTGGACACTGCTTCTCAGACACTCTTTCTATGTGAAGTTCGTAACACTTGTAGCTATCATAATTACCTTTAATTGAATATATAAACGCTTATTATCGGACTCATTACTTATATTATATATCAAAAATGAGAGTGCACATATTAAAGGCAGCTTCCGCGAAAATTGAAATTTTAGTAAAAATTAAGAAAAGTATCCATAATATTTTTGATAATATCGTTATCGAATTTAGAAAGCCAAAATACGTCAGAAAACTTTATATATTGCACTTCGGCAAAATTTTTGTTGTCTAGTGTAATCAGGGACCTCTCGCCATTAAAAACCAAAACAGTTTGGAGGTGTGTGAAGAAGCGAAAATACTATCCTTTTCACTGGCATTAATACTGATCATCGTGGCGAATAATTCCTTTCGTCAGTGTTAAGAATTTCTCTACATTATACGCCACGTGTAGCATTAATTAAAATTAATTATACGACAGCTGTACCCTATTATGAATTTGTTGTATTGTAAGTGTCTAAAGCCTTGTAAGATATAAAAATTTAAATAAGCAATTCAATGAACCCTAATTTATGACAACACAAATATATTGGTAATTAAACATAGGTCTTTATTTGGATGGTTTAATATTCTTTAAATGAATATTAAACCATCCAAACCATTTGTATCCATTGAATTTGAGCATTTGTTTGCTACAAAATCAAGCAGCCAACCTTATGGATTGACTTAAACTTAAGATCCTAAATTAGTGCTTCGGTGAGTTGAAATCTTCTTCCATCTGAAATCCTTTAAAACCTCCTCCTCCTCCTCATCCATATAATTTGAGGACACAAAAATACATTTTGTTTACAAAATGTTGTCACCATCCTGACGTATAATTTCTTTCGTCTGTGTTAATATTTCTTATATATCATACGCCACATGTAACCTGTATTAATATTAATTATACGTCTGATGTACTACGTTGTATATTTTCAGCATCCAAACTATTTAAAAAGTAAATTTTTAAGCAAGTAACTCAATGAATCTAAATGTATGTGAGTACAAATGTATTTTGGCAATTATATACAGGCCTTTAATTGGACTTTTAAATATTCTTTTAACTATTACACAATGATTAGCTATAATTTTGCAGTTGTCGTCATAGAAGTAGCCAAATGAAAGCATCACATCACATCACATGAACGAGAGGACATGGCCTAAACTTAAGATCTTAAATTAGTCCTTGGATGTTGACTCCTTTAAACCTCCTCCATATTAGTCTTAAAATGACATTTTGTTTACAAAAACATACTAATTTTTTCAAAAGGTGTGTTCATTCAATCGCCTATAACTCTTGAAAGACTTTACAGATTTTAATGTGCTATACCTCATTTTGAAGGTAATTTCATTTATCCATATGGCATCTGGAATGCATATATTGACAGTAATCGTCGTTCTGAAGTAATTTGATTTATTAAATAAAAAATCTAGTTCCACTTCGTTCAAACACATTTTTATTTTATTTTTATTTTTTAATATTTTTACTTTTGATTGAAATTAACTTTCCAAAAGTATGGTGGGCGTATAATTAATATTAATACAGGACCATATACGGCGTATGGTTCACACAAATAGCTGCATGTGGCAACAATAACCCAGCGTCAACCCTCCATATTTATAGAGGTCATAAAATGACATTTTGTTTACAAAATGTTGTCACCATAGTGGCGTATAATTATTTTCGTCTGTATTAATAATTTATATATACCATACGCCACACGTAGCTATAATTAATATTAATTATACGTCTGATGTACTACATTGTATATTCAAATAATTTAAAATTAATCAAGCAATTCAATGAAACCAAATGTATGTAAGTACAAACTATATTATATATAAGCATTTAATTAAAGTGATTAATATTCATAAAAATATTAATGAAGGATTAGCCATAATTTTGCAGTTCTTCTCATAGAAGTATCCAAATGAAATTCATTCCTCAACCACATGAACTGACGGACATGGTCTAAACTTAAGATTTTAAATTAGTCCTTGGATGTTTTTAAGTTTTTTCCATTCAAAATCCTCTAAACCCTACTCCTCCATAAAGATTGAGGCCATAAAATGACATTTTGTTTACAAAATTCTGTCACGAAAGCGAATTCCTGATTTTCCCTGCAAAATGCTGATACTGAAATATTTTATTTTACGTTCGTTCATCAGCCTTAATAGTTTTCTGTTTAATATTTTATGCCTTCGAATAGAATATGCCATACCCTGGGGACAAATTTTATCACTTCTTCCCCCTTTTCCCGAACACACACACAACTAAAAAAATATAAAAATATTTATGAAAAGTGTTAGAAAAAATCCCTAATCTTCGTATAACGTAAAGAAAATTGATCAATTCCAGCCATAGCCAGCGATTGAATATTTAAACAAAATGCGTATGACGATTTTGCGCATTTTTATGACAGACGATAAAAATGTGCTTTTTTGTTTTCATTTTTTTATGCAGCACAAAACGAACATTCTTAACGCCTACAAATAGGCAACGCTCAAATAGGAAAAAAAATATATATGACAACGACAACAACAGATACCCATTTGGGCCTGCGGCAGCTTCAATAAAGAGGAAGAGCACGGAAACATGTTCGAGGAACAAAACGACAATCTACCATGAAATAAACGAGACAACAACATACAAAACGTTGACGCAGAACGTTATAAAAATGATTATGGAGCAATGCATATGTCAATGGTAATTTTGTGAAGCAAAATTATGTCTGAGGGCTATACTGGCGAAGGGGATGCGGGGACATTGTGGCCAAAAAGGGTTGAGCCATGGAGACTTTACAAAGAAGAAGCAAGAGAAAAAAGGTTATTTCTCTAAAGGCATTTGTGGCAATCACAAACCACATTTCAAAAACACACATTCTATCTATAAATACCCACACACATACATATGTATATAAAAATGTATGGGCATATGTATGTATTTGGTGTAGAGTGATAGATATTAAAGTGGGTTAATATTTCTGGAGAGAAAATGTGCTTCCACAAATGGTTTCTGAAATATTTCTAAAAAATTTTCTTCTATTTCGCTGATAGTCAAGGGATGATTCACGTAGCCGCTCTAACGGGAGACTCAATTTTTCAATTCAGCTTTTCAATTCAAGCCTAATTATTCTGAAATTATTTATCATTTTATAAAAGGCCACACATGGACAAATATTGTCATACATATCATAAACATTTACCAGAATACCTAACATTTCGTGGCGTATACTTATTATCAACATTTTTCATACATCATCCGCCACCTATAGCTTTTATTAATATTAATTATACGTCACATGTGCTACTTTGCAAGTTTGTACAATTGAACAATGTTGAACACTGTCCGACAGTCCATATTACAATTGTATCAGATGACATATATCAGAAACTATAGGTGAAAAGGAGTAAATTGGCGTTTTTTAGTTTTTCATTTTCTCATCCAATTTTTCTCAAAATATTTTTAATACTTATTCGCACCCTATGTCACCGATACAAAAGCTAAATCAAATAAGAGAATATGTTCTAAAAACACTTTAAATTTCAAGCTTCTATCTGTATTAGTTTAGTATTAACAACCATTTAAAATTTTGTCTCTTTCAAAACAAGATATGGATAAACTATAAAAACTAAGGGGCAAACTTGATATAGATCTTAATGCTGAACTAATACATAGAAGCATGATATTTGAAATATTTTTAGCTTATATTCTCCTCTTTAATTTGATACCATCGACGTTATCATAGGCTTCAAAGAAGTATATAAAATAATTATTTGAAAAATTGTATCCTTTGGAACTTTGTAGTCATTTTCTCGATACAATTTTACAAAAATTATTTTTAATACTTATTCACACCCTATAACACCGGTATTAATGTCAAATGAAAGAAGATAATATGTGCTAAAAATACTTTACATTTCAAGCTTCCATCTCTGTTACTTTAGTATTGACAACCTTTTAAAATTTTGTCTCTTAACAAGCAAGATATGAATAAACTATAAAAACTAAGGGGCAAACTTGATATAGATCTTAATGCTGAACTAATACATAGAAGCATAATATTTGAAGTATTTTTAGACTATATTCTCCTCTTTAATCTGATACCATCAACGTTATCATAGGGTTCAAAGAAGTATATAAAATAATTATTTATATATAAAATAATTATCCTTTGGTACTTTGTAGTCATTTTCTCGATACAATTTTACAAAAATAATTTTTAATACTTATTCGCACCCTATAACACCGGTATGAATGTCAAATGAAATAAGAGAATATGTGCTAAAAAAAATAATTATTTGAAAAATTGTAGGATAAGGAAATGAAAAATTAAAAACGCCAAGTATCTCCATTTTGCCTACAGTTTCCTATGTATATCATCCGGTTCAAGTGTAACGACTTTTTTCTAAAATTGTAGTACCATGTAATGACAGAATTGCAAGAATTCCTCGAAGGTTTGCTTGATATGGGTTACATTTTACATCGCCTTCAAAGAATACCGCCAAACCACTCTCTAAAGTACATCAGCTAATTGTTAAAACGTGTTAGCTACACCAACCAAAGAAAGTATTGGCCTTATGGCTCAAAGAGGAATTACTCTCTATCATATTTCGATGTAGTAGAATAAATGGAGGGTTTTTGAAAAATATACGATTAATTTTACCACACGCGCGAAGAGTTCTACTCGAAACCCCCTCCAAAGCAGACCATTTTACAAAGCACGTGAAAACGTTTTAACTAAATGACAATGGTTTAATCATGGCATACAAACAGTGAAAAGTATACTTAAGATAGTAGATGGCATGTCGTCACTGAAAAATACTTTTAAAAGTACTTTGTCTGGGACGTGATAATGTGTGGCATTTTCATTAGAAATACAATCGGATAACGTGGCGTATAAGCACTATCAATGTTTTGCATACATCATTCGCAACCTCTAGCTTTAATTAATATTAATTATACGCCGCATATGCTTATTAGACTTATAAAGTCTAATAAAAAATAAAAAAATGTGCCCGAAACCTACAAAATATGTTTAATTGCATTAAGGTATAGTGAGTCCTAAAATCAACACGAAAAATATTGTAAATATTATTTTTCCAAAAATTTCCTACTAAAATTCTGACTTTCATTAAACCTTTAAAAAAATATTTTTAATTTCATTAAGGTATCATGAGGCATAAAATCAATACAAAAATATTGTAAGTATTTTTTTACCAATTTTTCCGTTGAATGTACATTTGATATTTGTGCTTTAATTTTGGAAACATGAGTCCGATTGCTCCCGCTTATACGTCCAATTAAAGGTAGTTAGTGGTTTAGAAAAGTGTGCAAAAAATGTAATTTTTTTTTCGAATAAAATAAAATATTATTTTGCTGGCACGAAAAGAATCCCACAAAAGCTAGTAGAAAATTTTGAAAGAACATATTTTGATCTATTTTTTAATAGCGAACATTCTAACGAAGAAAACAGTATCATGTAAAAGATGTACGAATAGATTTAGAAATAATGGCCCTCCGTGTAGAATCAAAAGAATTAAAAAATTTTGAATTTCTAAATTTTGTGTTTAAAGTATTTGTAAATAAAATCAGATAATATTTAGTGTTATTTTATAATAGTAATAGATACATGTAGAAGTTATGGCATTTCTTGTAAGTCAGCAAAAATAAAAACTTCGTAAAGATCTGAAGCGATTTTTGAAAATCATAACTTATACATTTATTCTTCTCCAAGGTCTTTTTTCTTCCCTAAGATGCCAGCTATTATGAAATAAAAATAAATATTCAGTTATATAATTTTCAAAGGTTGTTTTCGTACTATTCTCAACTAATTTATAAAATCATGATTTTTTAATTATTTGCCTTTAAAAAAAGCGCCATAACTTCTACATTTCTTCATAGAATTTTTACAAGTAGAAACTGTTTTCTTCGACGTAATATTAGCTATTAAAAATAAAATAAAATATTTTGTTTCAAATTTTTACCTATTTTTATGGGTTTTTTAGAAACATCCAATTTTTTTTTCGAGAAAAAATCTTTTTTTTTCACAGTTTTTGGATACTGTTACTAAACCCCTGTTTCCTTGTGCAATTGGTATTCATAATTTTTGAAGCCTTCAAAATTACTTTTAATTTGCCATATAAGATAGTGTTATCGGACATATATTTTAAAAATGAGAGTACAAATATTAAACGACAAAATCAGGAATTTAAAAAATCCAAAAAATGTCCTTACATTTTTTTATGCTGATTTTATGGATCAGTATTCCTCAAGTATTTTTAGGTCTCGGCCACAACATTTTTATTTTTGTTATTGCCTTTTGTTACTAAAGAACGAAAAGGGTGATCTTTTCATTATAATGGTGCATCGTGGCGTATAATTATTATCAAAACTTTTCATACATCATTGGCCACCTACAGAAGTAATTAATATTAATTATACTTGTACTACTTTGTAAGTGTATTTATATTTCCAATGACTATAAGTAAGAAAAATGGAGTTCTTAAGGAAATAGTTCAATGGTAAATATAGACTAACATCTTGGACGTGGTAATAATATTCGAAATATGATTTCTTCTATACACTTGATGTTTATTGAAATTATTTTACTTTAAAGGTAACAGTTTATAATTTGGAAGAGATTTTGAAAAGACGATTTATTTTGCAAAATAATTTAGAAATGTTTAAGACTTAAGTGAACCAATCCTTTTACAGCCATTTGAGATTGAAAATTTTCATTTGAAGGACATATTTAAAAAAAGAAAATTCTGAATGATATTGAAAATAACCAATACCAAAATAACAAGAGGTGTTATTTTGGTATTCAAAGAAAAATGCTATTTTTTTAGATAAATGATCGGAGGTTTTTTTCATAATAAAGCCGTTAATAATGAAAAACAACATCAGCCAAATGGCCACCACGACCACGCTTACAGGACCATATCCTTGTCATGAAATTTTCCATAACCAAATCGCAGTGGCTGCCCTATGTCCTCGATAGCCTCACGAATTCTATCATTGAGGTCTTGAATTTACGCTGGGCTGTTGGCGTAGACCTCTCGGCACGTCTTGTTGAAAGTAAACGTTGTCCAGATCAATGCCATCCAACTACGACCAAAAAAAAATCATTAATCATCTCTCGACAGCGCAATCCATTTCATTTTCGAAAAAGTAAGGTCCAATGACCATAAACCGCACCAAACAGTCACACGATGAGGATGAAGAGGCTTCTCAACAATAACTCTTGGGTTTTCCGAGCCCCAGATGCGACAATTTTGCTTGTTGACGTCGCCACCGAGTTGGAAATGGGCCTCATCAGTCAAGATGATTTTTCCATGGAATTCCGGATCATTTTCATTCATGAATATTAATAACTTCAATGCGTTGTTGAAGCGTGTATCGTTCCATTTTTAGTAATGAAGTACATTCTACTTGTCAAATGTCAAAGAATGAAAGCTTCAAAAGTGACAGCTACCAAAATACCGGGTGATTCAAAATAACACCTCTATTTGGAAAACCCTGTAGAAATTAATATTAGTTAGACGTCACAAAGCAAAACCTATGAACATCTAAATTAGAATACTTAGTTCTCTAACAATACTTTGCCTCAAATTTAACCCTCCTTAATGTAGATCTGTTGTCTGTTGCTTTATATCCTCAGTTATAAACCCTCATATTGTAGATATCAACTTTTTCTTTTTACTGCGGGGAAAAATATTTTATGTATTATAAAGACATCAACGGAGCAACCTACCCACCAGCCAACCAACCATTCAGTCTTCCAACCAGCTATCCAACGCAAAAGTAACGACATGAGGGTAAACGCTCATATGAAATGATGGAAATTCTACGTTTAAACTGTCATAACATGTGTCAGTGGGTGAGTGACTGGGTGGTGGTGTACTTGCCCCTTGGCTGTCAAAAACATTGTTGCCCCGTTGTTGGCATAGACAATTTTCTTGTTAACGGTTTGCCGTGCATTTGTTGTTTTGGTCTACAACAACCCTCATGATCTCATGACAACGGAAAATTGGCCCTGCCGAAAAAATACCAAATACAGCGAACAATTTTCATTTCATTTCATTGTCATCTCAATGATAGGAAAAAATATGGATGTGGTACATGTGTCATGTGCTATTATATGTGTGTAATCATATTTATGCGTAAAGGGGGACGGACAGACAGACAGACAGAGAACAGCAATGTTAACAAAATCATCTAATAAAGATATGCGTGGAATGTCTATGCATATATAAAGACGGATGGCAAATAATTTAATTTTTGTTCTGTTACTGCAGAAAAAAAATACAAAAATTATACCAAACCCTTATAACCATGTTACAGTTACTCGAATTCGAGTTGCAAAATTTGTGTGCACTTGGTTCGAAACAAAGAAAAGAATATGTTGAAAAATAAAGTTTTAAAACTGAAATTAAAAACAGATAATAATTGTCGATTATTTGCGGGAATTTGGCACTAAGGGTAACATGTTTCGCTCTCTGAAATTGGAAGACTTATGCTCACATTCACTGTTGCAATTGAAATTATAAATATAATGGCTCAAATCGCCCATCCTATGAAACTCATCCTAAATAATTATAGATCATTCGCCACCTATATTTTTAGTTAATATTAATTAATTACGTTAGGTGGACTGCTTTGTAATGTATTAAAGAGATATGCTGGAAATTTAATTATTTTGGAAATAGCTCTCCAACTGCTGCTCCGTTTGGCATAGCTTTATGGATTCATATAATACAAGTGTCGATGGTATTATTGAAAATAATAAATCAAGTTCGGGAAAATAGCAAGATTTTTCACTATACTTATCTATGATAACTTTTGAAGTGTTAAAGGTAGCACCAAGAAATGAAAAAGCCTTATACACAATCACACAATACGTATAGCGGAGAATAAGAGTTTTTGAAAAAATGATCGAAGAATCTTTAGATTTTTTGGGTATAATTCATAAAATCAACACAAAAATTTTTTATAAATATTTGTATTCCCTCACTCTACAGAGTAGGAGGATATGCATCATTTGGGACAGACACAAAGTGTAACGCATAGAAGGAGTGACTTAAGACCTAAGTATGTTTGGACCAAATCCGTTTCATGACTTTTTAAGCTGTTTGAGCCATGTCCATGCAATTTGATATGCTTTTATAATCACTTCAAACTTACAAAAATATTTACACTTTAGCCACGCCCATTCTTGTACCTCCCACACAATTGTCTATATCCTAGGTAAAATTAAATCCTTTATGACTTGATAGTTGATCATATTTGTACTCTTATAATAATAATAATGTAATATATGCCCGATCACACCCGCTTATAAAGGCTGCAAGTGTTGCGAATATCCTTTTATATAAAAACAGTGGTTTAGGAAATGTCTCCAAAAATATTAGAACAAATTAATTTTTTACGATAAAATCCGTAAATGTAGAAAAAATTGAGAATATATATTTTTTACTTTTTAATACCTGACATTCTAAAAAAGAAAACAATGTCTACATTTGAAAAATTGCAGTCGTTTTGGCTCTATCTGTAGACACAAAAAATTCTTTCATAAATCATGAATCATGTCCAGAACTTCTATATTTTTTCATTTTCTTGATTTCTTCATTATGATGCCATCTATTGCAAAATAAAATATTCTGTTATCTAATCTAAAAAAAAACGATTTAAAAATCGATTTTTTCTATTTTTTTGGAGATTGTTTCTAAATGAAATCGTGATTCGATGGCTGTATCATATAATCATATTTTTCTTCAATTGAACATAGGAAAAGTTCTCGTCAAGGCACTTTTTCATACGAAAAGTTCTCGTCAAGACACTTTTTCATAGGAAAAGTTCTCGTCAGTACACGTTTACATAGGAAAGGTGCTCGTCAAGGCACTTTTTCATAGCAAAAGTGTTTCTCAGGACACTTTTTCATAGGTAAAGTTCTCATCACGGCACTTTTTCATAGGAAAAGTGCTTGTCAGGACAATTTTTCATAGGAAAAGTGCTCGTCAGGACAATTTTTCATAGGAAAAGTGCTCGTCAGGACAATTTTTCATAGGAAAAGTGCACGTCAGGACAATTTTTCATAGGAAAAGTGCTCGTCAGGACAATTTTTCATAGGAAAAGTGCTCGTCAGGACAATTTTTCATAGGAAAAGTGCTCGTCAGGACAATTTTTCATAGGAAAAGTGCTCGTCAGGACAATTTTTCATAGGAAAAGTGCTCGTCAGGACAATTTTTCATAGGAAAAATGCTCGTCAGGACACTTTTTCATAGGAAAAATGCTTGTCAAGGCCCTTTTTCATAGTAAAAGTGCTCGTCGAGGCACTTTTTCATAGGAAAAGTGCTCGCCAAGGCAATTTTTCATAGGAAAAGTTCCCGTCACGGCCCTTTTTCATAGGAAATGTGCTCGTCAAGGCACTTTTTCATAGGAAAAGTGCTCGTCAAGGCACTGTTTCATAGGAAAAGTGCTCGTCAAGGCACTTTTTCATAGGAAAAGTGCTCGTCAAGGCACTTTTTCATAGGAAAAGTGCTCGTCAAGGCACTTTTTCATAGGAAAAGTGCTCGTCAAGGCACTTTTTCATAGGAAAAGTGCTCGTCAAGGCACTTTTTCATAGGAAAAGTGCTCGTCAAGGCACTTTTTCATAGGAAAAGTGCTCGCCAAGGCAATTTTTCATAGGAAAAGTTCTCGTCACGGCCCTTTTTCATAGGAAATGTGCTCGTCAAGGCACTTTTTCATAGGAAAAGTGCTCGTCAAGGCACTTTTTCATAGTGCCTTTTCATAGGAAAAGTGCTCGTCAAGGCACTTTTTCATAGGAAAAGTGCTCGCCAAGGCAATTTTTCATAGGAAAAGTTCTCGTCACGGCCATTTTTCATAGGAAATGTGCTCGTCAAGGCACTTTTTCATAGGAAAAGTGCTCGTCAAGGCACTTTTTCATAGGAAAAGTGCTCGTCAAGGCACTTTTTCATAGGAAAAGTGCTCGTCAAGGCACTTTTTCATAGGAAAAGTGCTCGTCAAGGCACTTTTTCATAGGAAAAGTGCTCGTCAAGGCACTTTTTCATAGGAAAAGTGCTCGTCAAGGCACTTTTTCATAGGAAAAGTGCTCGTCAAGGCACTTTTTCATAGGAAAAGTGCTCGTCCAGGCACTTTTTCATAGGAAAAGTTCTCGTCAAGGCACTTTTTCATAGGAAAAGTTCTCGTCAGTACACGTTTACATAGGAAAAGTGCTCGTCAAGGCCCTTTATCATAGGAAAAGTGCTCGTCAAGGCACTTTTTCATAGGAAAAGTTCTCGTCAAGGCACTTTTTCATAGGAAAAGTTCACGTCAAGGCACTTTTTCATAGGAAAAGTTCTCGTCAAGGCACTTTTTCATAGGAAAATATCGGGTGTAATCGGACTTATATTTCCAAAATGAGAGTATAAATATTAAAAGTACCTTCGGCGAATTTTGGCATTTTAGTAAAAAATTAAAAAAAATATCCGTAAAATTGTTTTCGTTGATTTTATTTTGTATGCCTCAATGAGCACAAAAAATTGCATAGTGCATAACATTTTCTGTTATATATTCTATTTTCTAAGCTCTAAAATGATATTAAAAGAATTTTTGAATATATTTTTTTTTTAATTTTTACTCAAATTTAAATTTTCGCCGAAGGGGCCCTTCTATAAATATCCATAGTTTTTTAACTAAGCCTTGTTACCGCTAAAATCCCAGCTATTATAAAATTAAATTAAATTATTAAGTTACACTGTGCAATATTTTTGAAGTCATTTCAAAATAACCATATACGGACACCGCTACATGATAAAAGACCAAAAAAAAAAAGACCCGTGTTTTTTTCCCCCCAAAGTCATGCACTTTTTTTTTATGGGCCCCCAGAGATTTGAGGCCTCGGTGTAATTTTTGGAAAAAAGTGATCATATTCTCAGGCTCATATCTTGCAAACCGTTCGGAATTTTGATTTACTCTCTGAGGCAAAGTTCTAGCTCTTGTCATAAAGAACAAAAATTGTGAACATATAAAATCAAAAAAACTTCATCTTCAAGGTCAAAATCGCAAATGTCGTCGAAAAAAATCTCATAGGCTGTAGTGTGTGTAGGTAGCGTATACGTACTGCTGATTAAGGATAATAACAATCATACGCACTGCAGTCGCACTGACCAGTAACAGAAACAGTCTTGAAATATATATTTTTCCTACCTAAACAGCGTTAAGAATCATTCCTAGTAAGTTCATATGTTCTAGAAAGTAGATTACTGAGATCTTAGGTACATTTTTGCAGTTGATTGTTTCCCTGAATTTTCAGCGGTTTGCTACCTATGGACCTGAACAGGGGAAAAAAGGTTAAAAAAAAATGAAGTTTAGTTTTTTGCGATTTTGACCTTGAAGATGAAGTTTTTTTGATTTTGTTTTCTGTGTTTTTTCGCACTATTTATAAAAACAATAATTTTTTAAAAAATTGTTTTAAATGTAGACGTTGGCTCTTCGTTAGAATGTCACCTATTAAAAAAAATATAAATATTTTTTAATTTTTTCCTATTTTTATAATTTTTTTCCAGCAAAAAAAGACTCGAAAAAAAATGTTTCTCGATTTTTTGAAGACTGTTCATAAACCACTATTTCTATATGAAAGGGAAATTTGCAACAATTTGAATGCAAATTTATTTATAAAGAGCATGTTGACATTTATTACTTTGCTGCACACTACCCCTATCATGATTTCCGACCGATGACACCCTAAGAACTATTTAGAGACATGTTTTTTTTATAAGTTTAAAAAGTTGCTTGCTGTTTTATAATAATGAATAAATTGTAATATTTTGAAAAACATTTAAAAATTAATGGCAATTCAAAAAAACACAATTGTGGGATAATGACTGACCACAGCTACGCCTGAGAGATTTTTGTCAAAATATTTTAAATGAGGTTTGCTTGTGAAAGAGTACGAAAAGGTATAGCCAAGTGGAGAGATAGATTTTGATTTGAGGGCAATAATTATCATCCAGTTTTTTTAAAGGTGTAAAATATAAAAATCAAAATGAGCTTTTATTTATTGTTTCAAAATGTAATGAATGCAATTTCAATTACTTTAAAACTATTGAAGTGGTTAGATTTTTTTATATCAAAAAAGTAATCACTCCAAATGAAAGCAGTTATAATTCGTATAATTGGCTATTATTGAAGTTCAATATAGATTTGTCTAACTCACCCGCATATTTAGCAATTTACGAAAACAAATTTTAAAGTCAATATTTTTCGAAAACAACATTCCATCTATTTATCCCCAGCGAAATGCAGTACACGGAATATTTGCTTTTTATCATCCTGACTTTTTTCCAACCCCTAACCCAAGTTGAAGCCAAGGTAAGCCAACCCCAGATAGATTTCATAATTTTCTCTTACATCTCAGCATATCTTGCAGCGCGATTTCATCATCGAAATCAGCGAATACAAATTCAATGTTGTACGCCAAGACTATGTGAAAAATCTAAAATATTCTGTACTCCACAAGCGTGTGATCTCCGTGGAATATGTTATGGCCAAAAATCTCAGCGATTTCAAGATTAATTTAAAATTTGACATGTTGGCCAAGAACAATCGACGCATAAATTTGTTTAGCCTCGACGCGGATGGTTGTAAAGTGCTAGAGTCGCTGTATGCGAACAGTTTGTTACGCACCGTAATGAGGGAAGTTTTTCGCAAAGGCAATATACCGAAAAGGTGTCCCATATTGGCTGTAAGTGTTATTTGGTTGATGTTTCAAGAAGTAATTGCCATAATAATTTATTGCAGAACAAGGAGTACTATGTACACAATTTCACAGTAAATCCCGACCACTATCCACCAATCACCCCAGCCATGTCCTTCCTGATTACCGTCGATATTTATGCCAATAAAGTTTATTTGGGAGCTATGATTACCCGTGGTGAAATTCGTAAGATTTAAGGAATGAATATTTGTTAACAGATTTAAATTCAATAAAGTCGAAATAAACTGAGCTTTTTTCCTATTTTTTCACATGTCATGTTTTCTGCAAGATTATAAGTTTTGCTACAACTTTTTAATAATAAAAGTAACCAAGTCAAGCATTTCTTTGAAAAGAAAAGTTTCCAAGTTAACTGTGACTGCATGAAGTTGCAGCAATCGAATTGCTGTAAACGTAAATTTGCCTTAAGTCAATAGTTTTGTTAGAAAAGTCGCCACAGGCACGCATTTTTGTCAGAGAAAGTTTGGAAAGAAAAAATTTATTTAAAAATAATCTTGCTTCTGGCTTAGTATTTCAGATGAAGAAAAAAATATTAGGTGGTGATTCTATGAGGAGATCATAGAATTTATTAGAGTTCCTATTATAAGTATATTCTTGTTCACTTGCTTATTCTTCTATGCGCTCACCAATCTGTATGTCTGTCCGTCCATTCGGTTTTCCGTTTCTATTCCTGTCCATTAGGGTGTCCCAAAAAAAAAAATAAAAGTAATTTTTTTTCAATACATTCCCTCTAATTTTTTTGAATGGTGAGTGGAAATTATAAAATATATTAGACGATCTTGGCAAATTTTTTGAAAACTGTGGCAGACCTGCAACGTTTAAGTATTGCATATTTTGGGAATTTACTCAATCAGTCTTAACTTTTGTTGTGTAAATCATATTGAAACTTTTTGAAAAATGATATTAAAAAAAATTAAATTTATTTTTCAAAAAAAAAAAATATTTCTAAAAAAATATTATTGAAAAAAAAATACAACTAAGTATTTCTAAATTTTGGTTCTGAAAACACACTCTGAAATTTACAAAGTATTTAAAGCACAGATGTAGTCATTTGATGAAATGAAAATTAAAACAATAATTGATGATTTTCATAAAAAAATATTGTTGGATAATAAAAATATTTTGAAAAAAGAAAAATACTTTCCTTATTGTTTTGTTCGGCTGTAGGCTTTATTTGAAAAACAGGTGCTGTTGTTTTTAATCATTTCCCAATATTTCGATTGAAATCTTCAATCATCTTAAAAAAATACATTTGATAAAAAAAATAATAATAAAAAATTAATTATAAAATTAATAATGAATTTCTAAATTTGCCCGATATAGACTGGCTTAAAAAAATATTTAAAAAAAAAAACAAGAAAAATAAATTTATTTTTGAAAAAAAAAAAAAATAAAAAAATAATAATTAAAAAATAAATACAATTGAACATTTCCAAAGGACATTTGATGAAATGTAAATCTAAAAAAATATTTCTGAAATTTATTTTTGAAAAAAAAGTAAAATTTATTTTTTAAAAAATAAAATAAAATTAAAAATAAATACAACTAAATTTTGGTTGATATAACGGAACCTTCTGAAAACACACTCTGAAGTTTACAAAGTATTGGGAGTACAGATGTAATTAAAAAAATGATGTTTTTTCGTAAAAAATATTAAAAACAAGTAAATTCAGTTTTGTTTTTGTTTTTTTTTTTTTTTTTTTGAAAAAATAAATACAACTGAGTATAAAATAAAATTCAAAATAAATACAACTAAATTTTGGTTGATATATCGGAACCTTCTGAAAGCACACTCTGAAGTTTACAAAGTATTGGGAGCACAGATGTAATTAAAAAATGATATTTTTTCGTAAAAAATATTAAAAACAAGTAAATTCAGTTTTGTTTTTTTTTTTTTTGAAGAAATAAATACAACTGAGTATTTCTAAATTTTGCCTGATATAGACTGATTTCAAAAATTTTATTTTCGAAAAAAAAAAGAATTTGTTTTTGAAAAAATGATAATAATGTTAAAAAATAAATACAACTGGGTTTTTCTAAATTTTGCCTTATATAGGCTGTTTTAAATAAAACAAAAATAAATGTGTTAAATAAAATTTTTGAAAAACAAAAAATAAAATTTATTTTTGAAAAAAAAAATAAAAAAATAATAATTAAAAAATAAATATAAATTTCTTAATTTTGATTGATAAAGTCATTTGATGAAAAGAAAATTAAATAAAAAGAAAAATTATTATTTTTGAAAAAATGTAAATATATTTTAAAAAAATGTAAATTTATTTATAAAAAAATAAATACAACTGAGTATTTCAAAATTTTGCCTGATATAGACTGATTTCAAAAATTTTATTTTTGAAAAAAGGAATTTGTTTTTTGAAAAAATAATAATAATAGAAAATAAATACAACTGAGTATTTCTAAATATCGCCTTATATAGACTGTGTTAAATAAAACAAAAATAAAAAATAAATGTGTTAAATACAATTTTTGAAAAACAAAAAATAAAATTTATTTTTGAAAAAAAAAAATAAAAAAAAATAATAATTAAAAAATAAATACAACTGAGTTTTTCTAAATTTTGATTGATAAATTTATTTGATGAAAAGAAAATTCAAAAAAAAAAATTATTATTTTTGAAAAAAAATTTAAATATATTTCTAAAAAATGTAACTTTACTTATGAAAAAAAATAAATAAATACAACTGAGTATTTCAAAATTTTGCTTTATATAGACTGTTTTAAATAAAACATAAATAAAAAATAAAATTTTTGAAAAACAAAAAATAAAATTTATTTTTGAAAAAATAAATACAAATTTCTAAATTTTGATTGATAAAGTCATTTGATGATAAGAAAATTAAATACATACAATTATTATTAATTTTGAAAAAATGTAAATATATTTTTAAAAAATATAAATTTATTTATAAAAAATAAACACAACTGAGTATTTCAAAATTTTGCCTGATAAAGACTGATTTGAAAAAATTCGACACAGCCGTGGACGCGACCCCTTTTGATTTGTATAAAATTTGGCGATAGTCAACGTAGTTTTTATCATCATCGGAAAGCTCTTCACGACTGCTTTAAAATGCTACAGAAAATTATCCATGTCCTGGTGGGAAAAGGACGTTGAAAGTTTAAAAATATTTTTTCTCCTTGAATGTCCTCGCATAATATCATATGGATTTTTCCCTTGAGGACCAAGAAAGTCCAAAAATCAGAATTTACAATCAGTACCTTTCCAGCGACCCCTTTCAAAGAGAAGTCGGACAAAAAATGTGGAAGGGAGTCGTATTTTATAAAAATAGCACTAAAATTTTTAAATTACACCTGTCTGTCTATTCGTTCGACCGTATATCTGTCCATCCGTTCTTCTGTCCATTCGTACTTCTGTCTATCCCAACGTCAGCCTATCATTCGGCCATTCTATCTACTCATTCATCCATCTTTCTGCCCATCCATTCATCTCTATCTGTCCATTTTCGTTCGCCTAACCCGCCAATTATCATTCCGATCATCTGTCCATCCATCCGTCCATATATCCGTTCTTCTATCCATTCGTACTTCTGTCCATCCAACCGTCAGTTTGCTATTCGGTGCCACTGGCTACTCATCCATCCACCTTTCTGTCCGTCCATACATCTCTATCTGTCCATTCGTTCGCCTAACCGGCCAACCATCTGTCCATATATTTGCAATCTACCAATCCATACATGTGCCATCCATCCAATCCGGCTTCCATCCATCCATCAATCCATCAATCTATCCGGCTTCTATCCATCCGTCTATCTTACTGTCAGACCAACCCTCTGTATATCATTCCACCTTATGTCAGTCTATCCATATTTTTACCAATCCACCTTTTTGTACGTCCATATTTGTATCAGTCCATCTGTCTATCCAAACATTTCTTCATCAATCCGTCTGTTTGCCGTTCGAACTTTCTGTCTATCATCTATTCATATATTTACCCGTCCATTCTGTTTGTTTGTGAATATATCCGTCTTTCAGTCCACACATATATATTTTCGATAATCTGTCCACACATATGTCCGTTCGTATGTCTGTAGTTCGGTATATCTGTTGTTCATCCATACATAAGCCCATTCTTCCGTCTGTCTATAATACTGTCATTTTCTCTGTTTATCTGTCTAAACCTCCATCTGTCCACCCGATGTTTATATAGTCGTCCATCCAGCCATGTGACTGCCTTTCTGTTTATCCATATATATATCCTTTCTGTCTATAATATCGTTGTTCTGCCTGTCCATACTTCTGATGCTCCATCTGTCTACCCGTCCATCTGTCCAACCGTCTATCTGGACCCGTTCATCTATATGTCAGCGATTCAACCTTCTGTATCCCTGTTCATCCTTCAGTCTGTCTGTCCATCCATTTTCCCGTCAATGAATCTGTCCTGTTAGTTTTTTTTCATATAATTTAACATTTTTTTTTACAAAATTAAAACTTATAAAAAATAAATATAAATTTAAAATATTATTTCTCTTCCATTGACTTACCCATGCACACGCCCAGGGCATTGCCTGTTGGTAATTTAGCCACACATTTCAGTGGAGGCTCACAGCGGCCGGAAAAGTCGCCGGGACCGCCGCACACCTCCCCCACCGTTTTGGCGCAAATAGGACAACAGCTGCAATTGAAAACGCACAATCAAACGAATTGCAATGAGCGACATTAAGCCGGGTGGCAATACTTACTTGCAGGGATCGAGCACTATTAGACCCTTGCCCGGACAGTCCAGCGAACGTATGACATCGCATTCTTTGGGATTACAATAGCATTTCAGGCCGTTGACCACCCGGGAGCCGGCTGCCACCACAACCAGCAGATAACAGCACAGATATATTAAATAGGTGCGTAAATTTAAAAAACAAAACTGTGTCTTCGAGCACATTTTCGCCACTTTGATTATATCCTCAAGAGCAACACCACACGGTCCGTGGAAACGCGCGCGTTCGCGTTCGTCTTGTGCCTTTATAACAATTTCCTTGAAGGTCCCTCAGCTGTTATTGAGTTTTATGAGGCCATATAGCAAAACTCATACAGAACTCCGCAGAAAGGAAAGGAAATAAACACAAAAACTTCCCAACACAAAAGGAACAGAAAAATAAAGACGGAACAAACGTAACGGCGAAGGACCAAAAAATGATTGCAATTGTCTGTCTGTTGTTATAAAGTTTTATCTTAAGCAAAATTTATGTCTCTGGAGCAGTGTTGGCTGTGGCTGTGGCTGCAGGTGCCGCTCTACAGCGGAACGATGCATTTTTTGTTGCTGTTGGTTAGTTTGTTTTAAGGGGTTCCTTGCTGTATTCCACTCCTGTTAAACGTTCCACCTGCACTGCAAAAGCTACAAAAAAGAAAAAAAAGAGAGAGAGAAAAGTTGTAATGTTGGGTTTTTATTTGGTTTGAGGTTGCAAACAGATTTTTATGGGGCAATATTCAAAGATTCCAAAAGGGAGTTTGGGGGAGTTGTTACGGAAAAACAAGCAGGAACAAAAATAAACAGCTACAACTGCAAGACATATTTATATATGCTTACTTTGTGTTGCAATTTCGAACTCAACTTTGAATAATAAATAATATTAAATTGTAAAGTATGTGTTTCATGGCACAAGTACCTAGACAATAATGAAATTTAATAGCGTTTACAACTTTTTGCGGTAACTCAAATCTTTGTGTGTGAGGAGCTGTAGAGAATGAGAGCCAGAGAGGGGGGAGAGGGGATGGGATGTGTATTGCAAAAGTTTTGATATTTGTGAAGTTGAACATTTTTACTGTGTCTTTGAGGATGATTTAATATATTTCACAAGCATTTTGAACATATAGTTTGTTGACCTGTTATAGCCTAGGCTTTGATAGTCGTGTAAAAAAATAACCACATAGGAGGAGTTACACCAAGCTTGCTATCTTGAAATATCGATATGAAGTCTAAGACGATCTGGAGAAGTCGATCTAACAATATTAGAATCTATGTGGCCTAAATGGATTTAACCACTCATATTTCTGATTTGGTAGCATTAGCTACATTTATGCATAGGAAAAAATAATTAAAGTAAAATATGATCTTTTCAGAAAACAAATTTCATTATATTCAAAGATAGTCAGTTTGTAATTTTAAATTTATTGATGCTTTGAAATCATGTATGTTATATATAACAATATATAATGGATTTTCTTAAAACTATAATGTATTGATTTAATTACAGTTAAAAATTTCAGCATCTTGCTTTATCTTAAATCGTAAAAAAATATATAAATATTTCAAGAGGTTTAGTATCCGTGTTTGCTCCCGGCACTAACGTAACATAAGAGAATATCTCAACAAAAGAGTGTGCTTAAGACTAAAAAAAACTAATAATAAATCTAAATACATACACAAAAACATAAACAACAAGTAAGGAAAGGCTAAAGTCGGGCGGGGCCGACTATATAATACCCTACACCACTCCCTGCGTATGTACCTCGCTTTGATTACTAAACCCAGGTATTTCATGGGAGCAATTTTATGTGGTTCATATAAATTATACAGTTACTATAAATTCATCTTTAGTCATATTTAACGAATATGGTTAATAATATGGTAACTGATCTAATTATCCGACAGACAAATACAAATTATACAGTAGTAAAAGGATGAATCGGACCGACATTTCAAAAGGGGGCCTAAAACAACATTTTGGGGCTGGTCCTAAACATGGGCCTATATATTTCTCATTCACGGTAGGTATTCATAGTTGAAAAATATCATGATCTGCAAAATTTGATGAAGATACGATGTAAGATGTAGTTTCTAGAGCTGTAATAGATCAGAATGACCGATCTTACCCAAATTCTGCATAGGTGTTCCTAGTTGGATTATAAGAGGTTGTGGCAAATTTAAAGAAAATCGGGTAAAATATGTGGTTTCTGAAGCGGAAAAAGTCAAATCGGGGGGACATTTGTATGGAGGCTATATCTAAATCTGAACCGGTCTTACCAAAATTCTGCATAGGCGTTTCTAGTTGGATTGTAAGATGTTGTGCCAAATTTAAAGAAAATCGGGTACAAGATGTGGATTTTAGAGCGGAAAAAGTCAAATCGGGAGCGACATTTGTATAATATCTAAATCTGAACCGATCTTACCCACTTTTAGCATAGGTGTTTCTAATTAGATTATAAGGTGTTAAGCTAAATTTGAAGAAAATCGGGTACTATATGTGCTTTATAGGGCGGAAAAAGTCAAATCGGGAGCGACATTTGTATGGGTGCTATATCTAAATCTGAACCGATTTCCTCCAAATTCAATACCGATGGTCCTTGGCCAGAAAAAATAACTTCTGCCAAGTTTCATGACAATCGGACAACAATTGCGACCTGTAGAGTGCGAACAAGCTTAGATGGACAACAGACGGACGGACGTTCGGACAGACAGACATCGTTAAATCGACTCAGGTGGTGATTCTAAGCCGATCGGTATACTTAAAGGTGGGTCTAGCTCGATTATTTCTTGGTGTTACAAACATTTGGCGCGAAACTAACTTATAATACCCTAGTCCACGAAGTGGTGTAGGGTATAAAAACTAACAAAAAACTTAACCCCTTTGGGATCCAGTGTCAGATTTGACGTAAAATTGGGGACACAAGGTGGAGGATAAGTCCATTGTCATATTGAAAGTCAAATCAAAAGAAAATAATACAAAGAAGTAAATATACTTTCTACTGCCTTGCTGATATCTCAGAAACTACTAGCGATCCCATTCTGAGTTTATACATTACAAATGTAGCCATTTGCAAAGGCAATATTAAATAATTTTAGGTAGATTATTTCAAAAAATAGATTTCAATATTTTTTTGGACATAGTTCCGCCAATGTACTCCGATTGGCAAAACATTTACCCTGCAAAAAAGAGGAACCCTTCAGTCTTTCTAAATATGTATTTGTATTCTTTAAAAGCTTTTGAAGGAAAAAAGTTATTGCTTTTGAAAAGTGGTCATTTTTAAATAGAAAAACCATAACTTCTAACACAAAAAATGAGTACAAAATCTCTTAAAATTACACTTTTCAAATTTTCTAAATCCGAAAAAGGTGAAAATCTATATATACGAAAAAAAATATTTCTTTCTGCACATTATAAACAAATACGTTAAAATATGGCAAAATGTAGAAATAAAAATTTTCATTAAATAAAAATGCACAAATTTCTAAAATATATACGATAGTCCGATATTCAATGTTAGTACCTAAAAATAATTTTTGGGTCCTTGCCTAATTATATTTATTAGATATTTCAATACTGTTTACCAGAACAAAAGTTATTAATTTTTGCCCAATGAAATTCGATTTGGAACCACTGTGGAGGCTGAAAAAATCTGATAATAGCTATTAATGCAGTTCTATGGTAATAGTCCATAAATTATTTTAATAAAAAATAATAATAAGTCACTAAAATGTTGCAGATCGAATACTGATGGAATTTTTCATGCAAGTCTATACCTTAAGTATGTAAGATGGTTTTCACTGAAGACATTCTTATGTTGGTTTTATTGAAAACCGGCTCCTTCTTTTTCATTAAAAAAGTTATTTGGATTGCACATGCAGTTTAGTAGATATAAGCGAATCAAAGTGGCTTAATAAAATGCAACGTTTCAAGTAGCTCCATCTACTCCGGTCTACTCACTGGAACATAAAGAGCACGAGTTAAAATTTATTAAAAATCCACCTAATTCCACCAATTGCTGAACAAACTCTGTGTAACATTTCAATACTTTCGGACTAAAATATTTTTTTTGTATAAAAAATTCGTTTTGAGTTATATGGGCGGTATGTGATGTCTTGACCGATTTGTTTGAAATTTTCAGACCTTACAAAAAATTTTGATGTCAATTTTCATCACTCAAATGTATGAAGCAATCACACTGCGCGGCGGTTAAGACCGCCTGACCCAGGCTCCTTTCTTTGGCTTGTTTTCAAAGTCATGGGTCTATGTGATGAAGCTGCAGATTTAGTGAGTTGTGCATTATATAATTTTTGTGCTCACGCAAAGGGCCGGCATCGAAGGGTTAATATTATATATGAATCATTCCTACGATTTTTCTTACTCAACCAGCTATAACTTTAGTTCTCTAAAATATATTGAGACATTTTTTGCAGGAGAATTGTTGGTTTTTAACGTAAAAAATTAATTTTTTAATATTTCTTTTTATTTTAGTTTTTTTTTTCATTTGTATTTTTTTGGTCTGTATTCAATATATGATTTGAACTGGATAAACGGATATTTGTCAAGTGAGTTGTGCTTCTCGTTTCGTGTTCGTTTTCGTCGCTGCCTGACGTAGACTTCCACAGGTCGGAAATCATGATAGTGGAAGTGTGCAGCCAAGTAATAAATATCACCGTGCCATTTGTAAATAAATTTATATTAAATATAGATACAAAATGGTCTCAAATATTTCTTTTTTATATTTATTTTTAATTTAAAATCTTTTTTTATTATTTTTTCTCAGCATTTGGGATTTTCATATACGTCAATAACTTTTGTTCTAGTACATATTTGTGAGTTCTGTAAAAAACCAAAATTAGACAAGGACCCAAGGATTATTTTGATATATCAACATTAAAAATCGAGAAATCGGATATATTTTAGAAATCTGCCCAAAGTTGACTACTTCTGTTTCTATTTTAAAGTAAATTAAAGTTTTTATTTTTTTCACATATTTTTACGTATTTGTTTATTTTAAATTTTAATTTTTTTGTATTACAGATTTAGAAAATTGAAAAAAATAATTTCTTTGTCGAACTGTTTCCCTCACATTTTAAGAGATTATGCACTGAAATTTAGAAATTGCGGTTTCTTCGCTTTATTATGCCGGGAAAACTATGTTTGTGCCAAATATAGTTTGCTTATAATGAAGAAATGTCTGACTGTGGACCAACACAACTTAAATATATACATATTTGGAAAGGTTGAAGGGTTGTCAGTTTTTGTAGTTTAACTTCTCCCTGCACGAAATTGCACCCCTGGAAGATAGGATACATTTAGTGCAAAAAGTCAGATTTTTTAGTTCCAATACGTAATTTAGTCATTTAGTCGTCTCATTAACTTCTGAGTAAATTTCCTGTAATACAAAAAAATGTTTTTTCGCATTATGAAATAATTTTTTACAAATACGTAAAAATATGTGAAAAAAACATAAAAATAAAAATTTTAATTTTCTTCAAAATCCAAAAATACGAAATGTTGTTAAATTTGGGCGAGTTCAAAAATATATCCGATTTTTAATGTTAATATTTTAAAATAATCCTTGGTTTTTTACAGAACTCAAAAATTGCTACAAGAACAAAAGTTATTGAATGTTGGCCGATGGATTTTGATTCTGAACCACTGTGCACCGGCGCTGAACCTCGTCTACTTCTGAATGAGTACAAGAATTGTAACGCCCACGGCTCACTGATTCGACGAAGCTCTATCTGCTCCGTCTGCAATGTTTGTGGTTACATGTATTTTATATTTGGCCCAAAACCCCTTAACCCTCTCATGACCGATTTTTTTTTTAATGAATATATAAAATTTACTATGCTTTTTGACGAAATGTGAGTTTAAATATGACTTTGGGGTTTTAATTCATACAGGACATGAGTAAAAGGATGTTTCTTAAATTCTTTATAATGCTGATATCGTTTAAATGCAAATAATATTTTGAAATGTTTTTTTTTTTATTTTAAAAATTTGTATTATGTATCACTTTGAATGACAAAAATAGTATAAAAATAAGAAGAAATTCAAAACAATTTTAATTAATAGAAACACAAATAATTGAAATTTGAGACTTCACTTTCGTTTTCGTCCTCCATAAGCGGACCCAAGTTACCGATTTATTGGGTCTCTTTTGAAGAACCTTTGTTGCATATGTGCACAATAATAAAATTGATTAATTCTGTAATTAATTTTAAAGATTTTATAGGACTAACTCGTGCTGGTGCCTGTAGTTAAAATTAGGCATCAAATGGTTAAAATGAACCGTCAAAATATATATTTTCAAAATTTTTGTTTGAATTGCACGAAAATGTTTGTCGTGGCGATTATACTATGTATTAAACATTTTGTATGAAATATGTATTTTAGCTTTCTAATCTCGAAAGCGGTATTATTTTTATAAATACTAAAAATCCAATTTTTGCGTACCTTCATTTGTGCCAATTAGAATGATAGTGGTCTAAGTCACACTTTATCCGTTCTGAGGTATGCAATGGCCTATGATTGAGTCAATTGAAAAATATTTTTCCACCGAAGCACAAAATTGTTTTCTTTGAATATCCTACTTTTGTATCGAACTTTGATAAAACAAATCGAGAACTTTGGTACCTCCAAGGAAACCACTGACTTAGACCATTTTCATTCTTCTCAAAATTGGAAAAAAATTTGAACAAACAAAATTTTTAATTTTATTCGCAAAAGTGATATTTCCTTACCTTAGCTATCGAGGTCAATAATCGTACAGCTTGACATGGAATGACACATATAGATTTTTTTAAATTTTTTCATTAATTAGTCCACATTTTTACTGATCCTCACTACCACTATATATATATTGAGTATATAATCATATTAGCCATAGTTGAAGGACATCCTGGCGACACAAACCCAGTGTATAACTATACAAAACCTCTGGTTAAAAGTATACCTACAAATTTGCCATTCATAGTCAACGAATCTCAAATTTCAATGACTCTTTTATTTTCTTTTAAGTTACCCAATCTAAAAGTCATATTCTAACCCTGATGGATTTTGATTCTGAACCACTGTGTGGCAAGTACTTGTTACTGGTGCTGTCCTCATAATTGTCAGATCATTAATTCACTGCATTAATGTTGTGACCCCACTACATATATATATATTGCGTATATAATCATATTAGCCATAGTTGAAGCACATCCTGGCAACACGAGTCCTATGTATAACTATAAAAAACCTCTGGTTAAAAGTATATCTACAAATTTGCCATTCATAGTCAACGAATCTCAAATTTCAGTGACTCTTTTATTTTCTTTTAATCTAAAAGTCATATTCTAACCCTGACATCTCGACTTTGGGTATTCCAATGATTTGTAAAATTTTCGATTTTTTAAAACAAAAAGTAACAGCATTTATACCCTTTTTGTGGTGCTCTTTTTCTCTTCTCTTTATAATTGCAGCATGTTTTTTAACTAGTCCTTTTTCCTTCAAATTTCTTTAGAATTTCTGGCAATTTTCTTTAATTTCTTTATCTGGGGACAATTTCATGGCTATGCCAAAAACTCGCCACAAAACTTGCGAATGCGGACCCTTGTGCTCCCGCATTTCTGGCTGGCAATGGATTTGGTCTGTCTGCGGCTGAGTTGGTTGTTGTTGTCGTTGTCGTTGACGTTATTGTTTTCTTTTTTGTTTTTGCTTCTTTGTTTTCTGTTGGGTGAGTGTGGCACGTGACATAATTAACTCTATGGTTAAATTATGTTTCCATGGCAACCATGTTCCATGTACACGTCCATGTTCATCCAGTTGGCAATGTTTTGCGCGCTCTCGCACAGAGTCATTTTATCCTTGTCTTATTATCCCTCATCATCTCGAGGGGCATTTTCCGTAAGCTGCAGCTGTGTCACTGTGTGAGTGGTGACCGGTGGCTGGTGGGGCAGGTCTTTGGTAATGCTTGGTTGGCTGTTGGGTTCATCCTCCCATTTCCACTTGTGTTACTTTTTTTTTGAGATGCTTAGCTTTTTTGCCCCGCTTTTGTTTCTTTACTTCTAATTCCGTTTTGTGTGTTTCTGTGTTTTTTTTCTCGCTTCTCTCCCGATATGCTCATAACAATTTTATGCTTTGCTGGTATTTTATTAACAGCAAAAACAGGATATAATAGAATAAAAGCTCGGGAGTAACAACGGCCGGCCACAAAGGCGAAACGAAAAAAGAAAACTTCTGGAATGTCTTGGACGTGAGTTAAAAAGGCATTATTGGATACACACAGAGCGGCGGTACATTGGCCGGTCTCTGGGTCTCTCTCGTCCCATTCATGAAGACCATGAATTTAAGTGTTAATCACGTTAATTTGTTAGTTGGCGAAACGTGATAAGATTTGCTAAGGACAAGTATGAGAAGGAAGCGCTTGCATAAATGTATTCTGCCTTAAAGAGGTTTTTATTGTGTCAAACGGACATAATGGTCACCGTGTGGCACGTTTCAATGGCTGAAATGAATTCGATGTTTCCGTGTTTTGGCCAAGGTCTTGGGCACAAAAGCACAGGTGGACCTCCCAGCAATTAGAAGTCCTTTAGAAACAAGTGTGGGCCACAGACTAGCTTAACTTCACGTTCACGTGTTATGTCTTATGAGGCTTAACTGTGGCACCTCGAGACAATAGAAACGCATTAAAATTTTATGTTCATGTTTCTAAAATAAACAGCAAATGTAAACATTTCTCATTCTCCGGTCTTTGTCTTACCATTTTCCCAATTTATTCCTTGAAACCCAACACCTTATCGCCGTCCTGCCTCCTTTCTCCCTCCTCCCACTTCTTCGAGATTCATTTTACCTTTTTTTGGTGGAAAAATTGCCTTAATATATTTTGCAAATGATCCATGGAAACCCATTGCGAACGTGTTTAATTTATTTTTAAAAATTGTTTCCTCGTTTAAAATTTATGACTTTTTATTATTTTCTTTTCTCACCTTTGCGCCAAACCCTCATTGAAAGTTTGCTCTATAAATCATGAAATATAAGATTTTAAGAAAGTTTTCCTATTCCCTTTTAAGGATTAAAAGAGCGAACAGAAAGGATAAAAGGGATAGCTAGAAAGGATAAGGGTGAGGTTTTGTTTCAAAAGGTAGGCTAAGGAAGGAAATTTTGTCAGGCTGTCAGGGAGACTATGAAACTGGATAGCCTCGATATAATTTCAATATTAATTGGAGTACAAGTATTAACAAAACTCAGAAAGAACATGGGAGGGATCCTTTTATCGTTTTTTAAGAAATTTGACTCTTTTCAGAAAAAAAAACAGTTGTCTTCAATAAAATTAAAAGGGTTCGCCAGAAAATTGTGGGGTTTCTTAAGAAACCCGCTTATTTTTAGAAAAAAGTAAAATTAAAGGGTTTCGCCAAAAAATCGCTGGGTTTATTAACAAAATCATATAATTGTACAAAATACCTGGGCCTATGGATCATAATGTTTTCAATTAAAATAACTCTTTGATTCCCCGGAAAGTCGATGATTAAAGAAAACTCTTAGAATTCTTAATAAATATATTGGCATTAGAAATTAAATAATTTGGTTTCTTAGGCAATCCTCAACACTGAATTTCTTGGGATAATACTTTGTGTTCCTAAGGAAATATTTGGCTTCCTTGTGGTAGTCTTTGTGTTTCCGGGAAACAAATTCTTACCGAAATATATACTTAAACTTTTTAAGTATACCTTTTTTCTCTGAACCAACACTTGGCCGATGTCCCTTATAAATTCAGCGCATTGCGTTGACGGAAGAAAATAAGGATAAGTATTTGTTATCACAATTAGCGGGGAAGATAGCTACAGGAAGTCGACTCGTTGTGGATGCATTGGCTTCTCAATAGTCACGTGTGGGTACTCTGAACCCCATATGCTGCAATTTTGCCTATTGACATAGCCACCGAGATGAAAATGAGCTTCATGAAGGCCGATCTCTTCTCGAAAATTTTCAACAATTCATGCTCGCCGGATGAGAAACCATCTATAACAACACCAATAGTGCGATCTCTGAGACAGCACAATATAAATCGAGAGAAGTCACTGCCAACAGCAAAAACGACAAGTGCGTCATGTCAGGCTCTATCAAAGGCCTTGGAGATATCTAGAGCATCGATCTTACTCTCACCAAACTGGTGGATGGATCCATGACCCCATTGTTATGACAGCAACGTCATCAAGTCTCCCGTAGATCAATTCCTACTGAAGCCATACTCTCTTCATCATCATGTTATGAAAATTTCTCGAAATCAGAACAAACCCTTGTTTTTAGACAAGAGTTTTCATTTTTGTGAATTTTGTATCTCTTTTATTTATTTTATTTATTTTATTTATTTTATTTATTTTATTTATTTTATTTATTTTATTTATTTTATTTATTTTATTTATTTTATTTATTTTATTTATTTTATTTATTTTATTTATTTTATTTATTTTATTTATTTTATTTATTTTATTTATTTTATTTATTTTATTTATTTTATTTATTTTATTTATTTTATTTATTTTATTTATTTTATTTATTTTATTTATTTTATTTATTTTATTTATTTTATTTATTTTATTTATTTTATTTATTTTATTTATTTTATTTATTTTATTTATTTTATTTGTTTTATTTATTTTATTTTTTATTTATTTTATTTATTTTATTTATTTTATTTATTTTATTTATTTTATTTATTTTATTTGTTTTATTTATTTTATTTATTTTATTTATTTTATTTATTTTATTTATTTTATTTATTTTATTTATTTTATTTATTTTATATATTTTATTTATTTTATTTATTTTATTTATTTTATTTATTTTATTTATTTTATTTATTTTATTTATTTTATTTATTTTATTTATTTTATTTATTTTATTTATTTTATTTATTTTATTTATTTTATTTATTTTATTTATTTTATTTATTTTATTTATTTTATTTATTTTATTTATTTTATTTATTTTATTTATTTTATTTATTTTATTTATTTTATTTATTTTATTTATTTTATTTATTTTATTTATTTTATTTATTTTATTTATTTTATTTATTTTATTTATTTTATTTATTTTATTTATTTTATTTATTTTATTTATTTTATTTATTTTATTTATTTTATTTATTTTATTTATTTTATTTATTTTATTTATTTTATTTATTTTATTTATTTTATTTATTTTATTTATTTTATTTATTTTATTTATTTTATTTATTTTATTTATTTTATTTATTTTATTTATTTTATTTATTTTATTTATTTTATTTATTTTATTTATTTTATTTATTTTATTTATTTTATTTATTTTATTTATTTTATTTATTTTATTTATTTTATTTATTTTATTTATTTTATTTATTTTATTTATTTTATTTATTTTATTTATTTTATTTATTTTATTTATTTTATTTATTTTATTTATTTTATTTATTTTATTTATTTTATTTATTTTATTTATTTTATTTATTTTATTTATTTTATTTATTTTATTTATTTTATTTATTTTATTTATTTTATTTATTTTATTTATTTTATTTATTTTATTTATTTTATTTATTTTATTTATTTTATTTATTTTATTTATTTTATTTATTTTATTTATTTTATTTATTTTATTTATTTTATTTATTTTATTTATTTTATTTATTTTATTTATTTTATTTATTTTATTTATTTTATTTATTTTATTTATTTTATTTATTTTATTTATTTTATTTATTTTATTTATTTTATTTATTTTATTTATTTTATTTATTTTATTTATTTTATTTATTTTATTTATTTTATTTATTTTATTTATTTTATTTATTTTATTTATTTTATTTATTTTATTTATTTTATTTATTTTATTTATTTTATTTATTTTATTTATTTTATTTATTTTATTTATTTTATTTATTTTATTTATTTTATTTATTTTATTTATTTTATTTATTTTATTTATTTTATTTATTTTATTTATTTTATTTATTTTATTTATTTTATTTATTTTATTTATTTTATTTATTTTATTAATTTTATTAATTTTATTTATTTTATTTATTTTATTTATTTTATTTATTTTATTTATTTTATTTATTTTATTTATTTTATTTATTTTATTTATTTTATTTATTTTATTTATTTTATTTATTTTATTTATTTTATTTATTTTATTTATTTTATTTATTTTATTTATTTTATTTATTTTATTTATTTTATTTATTTTATTTATTTTATTTATTTTATTTATTTTATTTATTTTATTTATTTTATTTATTTTATTTATTTTATTTATTTTATTTATTTTATTTATTTTATTTATTTTATTTATTTTATTTATTTTATTTATTTTATTTATTTTATTTATTTTATTTATTTTATTTATTTTATTTATTTTATTTATTTTATTTATTTTATTTATTTTATTTATTTTATTTATTTTATTTATTTTATTTATTTTATTTATTTTATTTATTTTATTTATTTTATTTATTTTATTTATTTTATTTATTTTATTTATTTTATTTATTTTATTTATTTTATTTATTTTATTTATTTTATTTATTTTATTTATTTTATTTATTTTATTTATTTTATTTATTTTATTTATTTTATTTATTTTATTTATTTTATTTATTTTATTTATTTTATTTATTTTATTTATTTTATTTATTTTATTTATTTTATTTATTTTATTTATTTTATTTATTTTATTTATTTATTTTATTTATTTTATTTAATTTATTTATTTTATTTATATTATTTATTTTATTTATTTTATTTATTTTATTTATTTATTTTATTTATTTTATTTATTTTATTTATTTTATTTATTTTATTTATTTTATTTATTTTATTTATTTTATTTATTTTATTTATTTTATTTATTTTATTTATTTTATTTATTTTATTTATTTTATTTATTTTATTTATTTTATTTATTTTATTTATTTTATTTATTTTATTTATTTTATTTATTTTATTTATTTTATTTATTTTATTTATTTTATTTATTTTATTTATTTTATTTATTTTATTTATTTTATTTATTTTATTTATTTTATTTATTTTATTTATTTTATTTATTTTATTTATTTTATTTATTTTATTTATTTTATTTATTTTATTTATTTTATTTATTTTATTTATTTTATTTATTTTATTTATTTTATTTATTTTATTTATTTTATTTATTTTATTTATTTTATTTATTTTATTTATTTTATTTATTTTATTTATTTTATTTATTTTATTTATTTTATTTATTTTATTTATTTTATTTATTTTATTTATTTTATTTATTTTATTTATTTTATTTATTTTATTTATTTTATTTATTTTATTTATTTTATTTATTTTATTTATTTTATTTATTTTATTTATTTTATTTATTTTATTTATTTTATTTATTTTATTTATTTTATTTATTTTATTTATTTTATTTATTTTATTTATTTTATTTATTTTATTTATTTTATTTATTTTATTTATTTTATTTATTTTATTTATTTTATTTATTTTATTTATTTTATTTATTTTATTTATTTTATTTATTTTATTTATTTTATTTATTTTATTTATTTTATTTATTTTATTTATTTTATTTATTTTATTTATTTTATTTATTTTATTTATTTTATTTATTTTATTTATTTTATTTATTTTATTTATTTTATTTATTTTATTTATTTTATTTATTTTATTTATTTTATTTATTTTATTTATTTTATTTATTTTATTTATTTTATTTATTTTATTTATTTTATTTATTTTATTTATTTTATTTATTTTATTTATTTTATTTATTTTATTTATTTTATTTATTTATTTTATTTATTTTATTTAATTTATTTATTTTATTTATTTTATTTATTTTATTTATTTTATTTATTTTACCTTAGAATTTTTAAGAAAAAAGTACATTTTATTAAGGTAACATCTCGATATCAAAACTTTCGGCGTTCTTAATGGAGTGTTCGTAATCCGTGGTTTATATGGAAACCATAGGTTTTTCCCAATGTCACATTTGAGTTAAGGGAATTCTTTGACCTGTTAGAGAAACACTTCGATTTCTTGTGGAAATCCTTGGGTTACTTGTGGAAACCTTTGACTTCATATGAGGAAAACCTGTGGGAGTCTTAAGAAATCTTTATATTTTTGATAGAAAATCTTAGAGTTTCTCTAGGAAACCTTATGCTTTCTCCAGGAAAACTTATGGTTTCCATAGGGAACCTTATGGTTTTTCTATATAATCTTTTAATTTCTATAGGAAACCTGAGAGTTTCGGAGCTTTCCTAAGGAATTCCCTACGAAACTGGAAACCTTTCGGTTTCCTAAACAATCCATTGGAATCTTATGAATTTTTAAGAATATATATGGGATTCCAAGAGCAACCTTCCATTATCGTAAGGAACCCTTTGAGAACTTGGGTTTCTTGAGGTTTCTTATAAAATGTGTTGGATTGTTCAATGGTTTTCGGAGAGAATCATTAAAGTTTTCTACTGAAACCTTTAGATTTCGTAATGAAACCATTAGAATTGATTTGATTTTTAAAATACCCTGCGGAATTATTAAAGAAACTTTCCGGATACCGAAGGAATAATAAGCAATTTCTCAAGAATCCTTCGTGTCTCTTAAGGAACTATTCGAGTTTCCTAAGGAAACCTTCAACATCTTAAGTATAAGAGAAACCTGGGGGATTTTTAAGCAAATCAGTGGATTTCTTAAGGAACCTGTAAATTTCTTAAGGAAACCTGTGGGTTCCTTAAGGAAAGCTGTTTGTTTCTTAAGGAAGGCTGTGAGTTTCTCAAGGAAACCTGTGGGTTTCTTAAGGAAAGCTATGGGTTTCATAAGGAAACCTTCGGGATCCTTAAAAAAACTGTGTAAGGAAACCTGTGGGTTCCTTAAGGAAATAGATACGCTACAAAAAGTGGACTTGTCAGGGTTAGCTACAATCTAAGAAATATCTTAATTTTCCTTCTACATATATTTAAATATATTCACCATACAGCTCAGCATTATTTTTTTTCTGGTCTGCAACAATTTATACAAATCCGTCTGCTAACAATTATCAATTCTAATTTAATTTAAATATCAAATATCAAAACTATTACAACATGGAATTTTTTCTTATAAAATATTGTATTTAATTCAATTATATGTGGTCGTATCTTACATTCGACCCAAGATTATCTATGTGTCATTGAAAAATGATTTGAGGTGTCTGCAATGGAAATTTTGTTTGCCACAAAATTAATTTAGTATATTTTTTGTTGCTGCTGCAGAAAACCTCAAATTCAATTTCCTTTTAATTCACACACTTGCAAACGCATTTGAAATGTGTCAGCATGAATTTCCTCTTCCTGTAGTCGAATGGAAAGTTTTCAGAGTGAAGAGTGTTGTGAATGGAATAGATTTGTGGCGATAGTAGACTGACGAAAGATGGAGAACAATGAATGAATGAAAGGAATGGAATGCAATATATGTGATAATACTTGGATCTTGAAAACTTTTGGCTTAGAGACACTTTGGGTTTCTCAAGGAATGGATTTCTTAGGGAAATATTTGGGTTTCGTAAGAAAACCTTTGGGTTTCTTAAGGAAACCGATGGGTTTCTTAAGGAAACCGATGGGTTTCTTAAGGAAACCGATGAGTTTCTTAAGGAAACCGATGGGTATCTTAAAGAAACCGATGGGTTTCTTAAGGAAACCGATGGGTTTCTTAAGGAAACCGATGGGTTGCTTAAGGAAACCGATGGGTTTCTTAAGGAAACTGATGGGTTTCTTAAGGAAACCGATGGGTTTCTTAAGGAAACCGATGGGTTTCTTAATGAAGCCGATGGGTTTCTAAAGAAACCGATGGGTTTCTTAAGGAAAGCTTTGGGTTTCGTAAGGAAACCTTTGGGTTTCTTAAGGAAACCTTTGGGTTTCTTAAGGAAGCCTTTGGGTTTTTTAAGGAAACAGATGGATTTCTTAAGGAAACCGATTGACTTCTTAAGGAAACCGATCGATTTCTTAAGGAAACCGATAGATTTCTTAAGGAAACCGATCGATTTCTTAAGGAAAACGATGGGTTTATTAAGGAAACCGATGGATTTCTTAAGGTAACCGATGGTTTTTTTAAGGAAACCGATGGTTTTCTTAAGGAAACGGATGGGTTTCTTAAGGAAACCGATGAGTATCTTAAAGAAACCGATGGGTTTCTTAAGGAAACCGAGGGGTTCCTAATGAAGCCTATGGGTTTCTAAAGAAACCGATGGGTTTCTTAAGGATAGCTTTGAGTTTCGTAAGGAAACCTTTGGGTTTCGTAAGGAAACCTTTCGGTTTCTTAAGGAAACATTTGGGTTTCGTAAGGAAACCTTTGGGTTTCTTAAGGAAGCCTTTGGGTTTTTTAAGGAAATCATTGGGTTTATTAAGGAAACCAATGGATTTCTTAAGGAATCCGATGGATTTCTTAAGGAAACCGATGGTTTTCTTAAGGAAACGGATGTGTTTCTTTCTTAAGGAAACCGATGGGTTTCTTAAGGAGACCGGTTGGTATCTTAAGGAAACCTATGGGATTCTCAAGGAAACCGATAGTTTTCATAGGGAAACCGATGGGTTTCTAGGAAACCGAAGGGTTTCTTATGGAAACTGATGGGTTTCTTAAGGAAAACGATGGGTTTCTTAAGGAGACCGATGGGTTTCTTAAGGAAACCGATGGTTTTCTTAAGGAAACCGATGTGTTTCTTAAGGAAACCGATGGGTTTCTTAAGGACACCTTTGAGATTCTTAAGGAAACCATTGGGTTTCTTAAGGAAACCAATGGGTTCTTGAGGAATCCTTTGTGTTCTTAAGAAAACCATTGGGTTTATTGAGGAAATCAGTGAGTTTCTTAAGGAAACCGTTGGGTTTCTTAAGGACACCGATTGGTTTCTCAAGGAAACCGATGGGTTTCTTGAGGAAATCGATGGGTTTCTTAAAGAAACCGATGGGTTACTTGAGGAAATCGATGGGTTTCTCAAAGAAAACCGATGGGTTTCTTGAAGAAACCTTTGGATTTCTAAAGAAATCCATTGGGTTTCTTATGGAAACCGATGGGATTCTTAAGGATACCGATGGGATTCTTAAGGAAACCGATGGGTTAGTCAAGGAAAGCGATGGGATTCTTAAGGAAACCGATGGATTTCTTGAGGAATCCTTTGGTTTTCTTAAGCAAACCATTTGGTTTCTTAAGGAAACCATTGGTTTCTTAGGGAAATTTTTGAGTTTCCTAAGGAAACCTTTGGGTTTCGTGAGGAAACCACGGATTTTTACGGTAAATGAACTTAAAATACTCGTTTTTTGAATATTCTCAGTCCTCCAGACCTTAAGTTTCCCCCTTTTGGTTGAGTTAATATAACCTGCATAATTCCTAATGAATTCTTTCCTAAACTGGAGTTTAACGAAGAATTTTCTTCGCTCCTTTAACCACTTTTTCCCTGAGTAGCCATAACATAAACATTAAGAAAAAAACTTTATCCTAATGCAGCACAATATTGCAGTTAACCCTCGCCACTTGTTTATTTCTCAACTTAATCGCTTCGCTTGCCATGGCATTTCCGCTTGCTAAGTTGCTGTTGCTGTTGTTATTATTATGATTATTATTTAGATTTATTTCGAGATTAAGTTTTATGTTCATACTAAACTTTATGATTATGTTCACATAAAACCGGAGGCAGCCGCAGTGGCTGGCAGTAGCTAAGCTAACACACATCACTAGCGAGGATAATTCAGAGCGCAACGCGCGCGCTCTCTATAACAAATCATAACTTAAAGCATTTTAATGTCGAACATTTTGCGGTATCTCAAAGGTATTGTTTTAAAACTAAGTGAGTCTGCCCGTACTAGGTGTATGTGTACGAGAGGTATGTATATATGAGTGTGTGTGTGCGTGTGTATGAGTAAACATGCGGCAGTATATCATGATGAACATGAGTATAAGTGTGCAATCGACAACAACAGGCGCAATTACTTTGCTCTGGTAATAAAAGTTTACCACTACCTCAACTCTTGAGCAACAACTTTCAAGGTTTCCGTTTCCGTTCCCTCTCTCTCTCTCTCTGCCTGCGGCCTTCTTCTTGCCACAAAAGCCACCAGCTGCGCGGTGGCAAATGAAGAAAACAAAATACGCAAATGCTGAAGAGCACGGCAGCGGCAAGAATTATTAATGCGGCACGCGGCTCCAAGTGTTGGACTGAGGCACGAGAAATTGGAATTTTGTCGGCAACAAAAAAAGGCATTTGTATTAAATGAATTGATTCCCCCCCACTGCTCGTTGGCTGGACTCGTGGGCTTCGCACACACTCCGTCGGCCGTAAATACTTTATTAAAATGTTAACATTAACATACTAAAAAACCTATTCAGCCGAAGTAATTTAGCCTTAAAAGGCTTCAAGTGTTAATCGTCTATGCAAATGTGGGCTTCGTTTTACAATTTCTGCATGAAATAACACTTACAAGTAAATTTAGAACAATTCAGCTGAATGGTGTGGTACAAACAAAGTAAGTCGATGTCCATTAATGGCATTAAAGTTAATGGGAGGGGTGGTGGGAGACTTTTAAAAGCATATTCAGCTAGCTGAATTGAAGTATTAGGCACCTTGTGGTGTGGTGATTAAGATGAAGAACGTCAGCTGAATCAATTTCAGCCTTTTTGAGCATATTCAGCTAGCTGAATTGCGAGAAAGTGAAGTTTAGAGCACCTTAATGGGGTGATTAAGATGGATAACTTCAAATCTAAAATTACCCGGCTAACAATGGATTATTATAATACCAAACACCATTCAAAATAAATTCAGCTGAGTCAATTTCAGCCTTTTTGAGCATATTCAGCTAGCTGAATTGCGAGAAAATCAAGATTGTAGCACTTTAATGGGGTGATTAAGTTGGAGAACGTCAAATCTCAAACAATTACCCGGCTAACAATAGATTATTATAAGAAAAACGTCATTCAGCTGAATCAATTGCAGCCTTGTTTAGCATTTCAAATGTTAACAGTATATGTAAATGTGAAAAGAAAAGTGTTTTTCCACTTACGCCCAGAGAATAAGTGAATCAAGGGAATTGCAAAAAGCGAAAGTTCGCTAATGCAATTAAATTTAATTGCAATGATTTTAAGACGTTAGCAAACACACAAACACATTCAGCTGGCTGTTGTAAGACAAAATTATATAAATGCCAATCACAACGTTTGCCAACCATTACAAAGAGAAACTTTACTTGAGCTTTGTAAACATACAAACTCAGTTTTACACTCTCAGTTCAGCTAAAGTAATGTGACCTTGGAAGGACTTCAAGCGTTAATAGGCTCTCTGTCAAATATGAGTGTTCCCCACTCTTAGGCCACCAAATGTGTAAGTGAATCAACTGATTTGAGAAAACGAAGAAAGTTTCGTAATGCAAATAAATTTGATTTGGAAAAGCCTTAAAAGTGTAAAAAGTTATATTCATCAGACTGAATTAAGACCAAATGCATTTTGATTGGATTTCAGTGTGAGAGTTGTGGAAATTGCCGCCCCACAAGGTCATCTGGATAATAACTGCTGAGCAAACAACTCTTGGTCTCAGAAAACGGGCAACCAGCCAATCGAATTTTATATATCGACATGAACGATTGGTGGTTATAAAATAATATATATATATTGAAATAATCAGAATGGAGTACATTCCACGGTATCACCGACACGTTAGAGACTGTCGACATTATGTTGATAATGGACATTGGATAAATGAAATAGGATAAATGTTGGCTATAGACTATTGTGAAAAGTGCCTTTAGAAAAACTCGAGTAACTTTCTATCATATAGAGAATACCAAAATTTGCTTGCCATATAATTGCTGACTAAGTAGACTGACTATATATATACGTTGCAAGCGACAAAAATATCCAATCCTTATTTTCTGTTTACCGGGCTCTACTGAAATATACACATTTTTGTCGAAAATTATCGATCTTCAAAATAACATGGAAGAACTTTAACCCCAGTAATTTGTATACCCTTGAAACACCTTATACAGTATATATATGATGTATCCTGCACGATGGGGCCAAACACAAATTTGAGTGGCAAAAGTCCACTTTTGAAGTGACATATTTTCAGAAAGTAATAATGGCAGGTTGTAGCCAACACTTTAAAATGACAAAACATAAAAATTTGGAAATTTGGAGCCAATGTTACTACTTTTTCTGTTGTGTCATTTTTCGATATTTAACGAAAACACATCTGTTGTAAAACGAAAAGACACAAGCTTCTTTTTTTGTAAATTAGAAAATACTAACACAGATATGTAAATTAATCAATAATTAAAAATTTGTGACAATGTTATTGCAAAAAGCAATGCGCTACGATGAAGTGTGTTGTCCTTTTCTTGTATGTTTACGAGTCGTGTCTGTATTTCTTGGAATATAACTTTGTTTATCCGGACGTATCCGCTGAACCACATATATGAGAAGAAAGGCTAAAAGGTGCACTTTAATTTGCCGGTAAAATGGGCTGCAGAAAATTGTCATAAATTATGAAAAATTCTAATTCTAAATTGTATTAAATTTAAAAATCGAGTTATTGTAAAATTTCGATTAGAAAATGGTCGAAATGCATTTGATCTCCGCGAATTTTCACAGATTAATGTATATCATCAACTAACAAGTAAGAAAAAGCTAAAGTCAGGCGTGGCCTAATACCCTACACCACACTTTGTGCCTATAGCTGGTTTTAATAAATTTAATATCAGTGGGTATAGTTTATACAGTCCATATAAATTATCCAACCAAATTTATGGTAATATGTAAAATTGTATGCATATATTTTATAATACTATTATTAAATGTGGCACGATGGGGCCAACGGACAATTTTTGAGCAAAAAAAAAATAGAACTAACACATTTTCAATAAGTAATAACGGAGTGGAAAATTGGAACCAGATGGCAACTTGTTTTTTGAAAGCATTATCAACCATCAAAATAACTGCAATAAATTTCAAAGGTCTCCCTTTAAGTGGGTGTGGCAGTAAATTGACACACTTAAAATTTTGGTAGACAAGTAAAAGGCCTGTGTGTTTCCTAATGTATTTTCCTTCAAAAAACCAACTATCATCCCACTGCGAATGGGTGTGGCAGTAGGTTAAGAAACTAAATTTGTTTCTAAACAGCATAAGTATATGTACAAATTTAAAAGGTGTACCTATTTCCTAAGGTGTTTTGCCTCAAAAAAGTTAGTATCATCCCACTGTCAATGGGTGTGTCAGTAGGTTGAGAAACTTAATTATACCCTACACCACTTCGTGGTCTAGGGTATTATAAGTTAGTTTCGCGCCAAATGTTTGTAACACCAAGAAATAATCGAGCTAGACCCACCTTTAAGTATACCGATCGGCTTAGAATCACCAGCTGAGTCGATTTAACGATGTCTGTCTGTCCGTCTGTCCGTCCGTCCGTCCGTCTGCTGTCCATCTAAGCTTGTTCGCACTATACAGGTCGCAATTGTTGTCCGATTGTCATGAAACTTGGCAGAAGTTATTTTTTCTGCCCAAGGACCATCGGTATTGAATTTGGAGGAAATCGGTTCAGATTTAGATATAGCCCCCATACATATGTCGCTCCCGATTTGACATTTTCCGCTCTAGAAACCACATCTTGTACCCGATTTTCTTTAAATTTGGCAGAACATCTTATACTCCCACTAGAAACACGTATGCAAAAATTGGGTAAGATCGGTTCAGATTTAGATATAGCCCCCATACAAATGTCGCTCCCGATTTGACATTTTCCGCTCTAGAAACCACATCTTGTACCCGATTTTCTTTAAATTTGGCAGAACATCTTATACTCCCACTAGAAACACGTATGCAAAAATTGGGTAAGATCGGTTCAGATTTAGATATAGCCCCCATACAAATGTCGCTCCCGATTTGACATTTTCCGCTCTAGAAGCGACATGTTGTACCCGATTTACTTTAAATTTGGCAGAACATCTTATAATCCAACTAGAAACACGTATCCAAAAATTGGGTTAGATCGGTTCAGATTTAGATATAGCCACTATACAAATGTCGCTCCCGATTTGACATTTCCCGCTCTAGAAGCGACATATTGTACCCGATTTTCCTTAAATTTGGCAGAACATCTTATAATCTAACTAGAAAACCGTATGCAAAAATTGGGTAAGATCGGTTCAGATTTAGATATAGCCCCTATAGAAATTTCGCTCCCGATATGCATATCATGTCATATTTCAACTAAGAATACCTACTTTGAAAGTGATCTATATGGAACCTCTTTTTAATGTAGAGCCCTTACAAATGGCCCCATTTTAATTTTTACCCCTCAAGAACGCAAATTTTACATATGATTTTTTTTTTAAATTTTGCAGATTATATTATATTTCAGAATACAAAGTCAAATATATGTGTCCACACTTTGGAATAACCAAACAAACCATTCTACTCTAATACAGCTCTAGAAACTACGTCTTACATCGGATCATGATATATTTCAACTATGAATACCTACAGTGAATGAGAAATATATAGGCCCATGTTTTGAGTCGTTGTTGTTGTAGGCCTCCTTTCAAATGTCGGTCCGATTCATCCTATTACTACTGTATAATTTGTATTTGTCTGCAGGAAAATTGGATCAATTATTCACCACATTCGTTAAATATGACTAAAAATGAATTTATACTGTATAATTTATATGAACTACATAAAATTGCTCCCATGAAACACCTGGGTTTAGTAATAAAAGCGATGTATATACGCAGGGAGTGGTGTAGGGTATTATATAGTCGGCCCCGCCCGACTTTAGCCTTTCCTTACTTGTTTTTTTCTAAACAACTTTTGTAGACAGCATGTATGAATTTTAAAGGGTCTACCTGTTTCCAATGGTATTTTGCTTAAAATCAAATCTACCACCATCCCACTGTAAATGGGCGTGGCAACTCAAAATTTTTATAGACGACTTTGGTAAGCTTCATAACTAAATTTCAAAAAAAAAAAATCCAATTACTTTTTGCCTCTAAAACTGGTCTGCCCCACAGTGTCATGGTAAAATTCTAAGACGATTTAGCCATGTCCTTCTGTCTGTTCGCCTGTCTGTAGAAAACAAGCTAGCTGCCGAACGAAATGGGCTAGTTGGTTTAAATTTTCCACAAATGTTTCTAATGTTGTAGATCGTTTGGGACTGAAAGTGGGCGAAATCGGCCCTAAGGGAAGAAAAATTGTACCTAACAAGGACTGAAAATACCCCCACATCTTCGGATAGTTTAAACAATTTTTTGAAGAATTCTTTTTTATATGTACTTGGAAATTGTTGGGTACATTCCTCTTGTAGTTTGCACTTTGCACCAAAAAGAAAATACACATTTTAACGGGCAAAATGTGACAAAAAGGGATAAAAATAGTACCAATGTATTCGGTATGTACATACTTCTATTTGCGTAGACACGTAAAATAGAGGGATTTTTTCAAAATTTGTACTTTTGGGACGAAAAGGGATAAAAATGCCACCAATGATACGACAACAACTCGAATCATGAAATTCGGTATTTACATCCCTCTAATTGCGTAGACACGAAATATAAATTGATTTTTTAAATTCGTAATTTTAAGGGATATTATTGAAAAAGAGGGATAAAAATTGTACCAACCAAACAGCTGATGTTGAAGTCATCAAATTCGCTGTATACATTCATCTGACTGTGTAGAGGCGAATCATAAAGGAAACTTCCTAAATTTGTACTTTTAAGAGAAAAATGACGCGAAAGTGGATATAGATAGTACGAACCAAGGGGCTGTGGTTAGAATAGTGATGTGTATTTCTCTTACTGAAAAGACTCGAAAAATAAAGATATATTTTGATATTCGCGATGAAATTGGTAGCAACCAAACCGCTGAAGTTGAAATCATGAAATTCGGTGTATACATTCATTTGACTGTGTAGACTCGAAACATAAAGGAAATTGTCGAAATTTGTACTTTTAAATGGAAAATGGTGCGATTGGTACCAGCCAAACGGCTACAGCTAAAATAGTGAAATTCGAAAAATAAAGAGATCTTTCGATATTCGTACCTTCAGGATCTAAATGGAATTAAATTTGGCACCAATCAAGCGGCTGTAGCTAGAATCATGAAATTCCTCTGACTGCGTAGACGAGGAAAATAAGAGGAATTTTTTCGCACTTTTAGAGTCAATATGAAAAAATAGAATAAAACCGGTATTAAGCAAACTGCTGTAGCTAAAATCGAGAATTTAGGTTTGTAAATTCTACTAAGAACGCAATATAAAGGGTGATTTTTTAAAAGCTATAGGAAAGGTTTTCAAAAAAACACATAAAATTCAGAAAAATGCATGAAATCTTTATTTGAATCGACAGTACGGTCCATATAATTTAATGTTTGAAGATTATTTCATGCAAATATTGGCCTTGACTGCGCCTCAAATGGTCCATTCGCTAAGTCCAATTTTGGTATTTCCACGTTTTTGAGTAACAGAGGCCCAATTGCTGCGAACGGCGACGAATCGATAATTGATGGGCATCATTAACACTGGCCGATACAGCTGCGATATTTTCTTCAGTTCGCACTCTACGTAAGCGTGTTGGTGGTTTAATGTCCAACAATGTAAATTTGGTGCGAAATTTAGTAACAATAGCCCGAGTAGCCGCTTCAGTGGGTCGATTAAACTGACCATAAAATGAAAGCGCGCGATGAACTTTCTTAACAGAGCACGCATTTTGATAATAAAATTCAATAATTCGCAAGCGTTGTTCGTTTGTAAGACGATTAATGGTTAAATTATAGACCAAACTGATGATGTTTGACAGTGAAACAAAAGACGAAACGCGCGTCAGCTGTTTAAACCAGTGTTGCCAAAAAGATAATAGCTAAAAAATCACCCTTTATATATTGATTTTTGAATAGTAGTACTTTTCGTATCAAAATGGTTCGCAAATTTGGGCTGCGGCTGGAATCAAGAAATTGCAAAATATCGTATAATGCTCTCTTCAAACAAAAAATGAAAGCCGCTGTAAAAAGAAATTCAGACCAGCTGGGCTATAAGTTTGTTCTACAAAAATGGTCTACTCAACATGCACTTTCAGAATTGGACAGTATTATTAAATGACAACGTTCAACCTTTCCAATAAAACCAGAAATTTGAGAAACTAATTATTTCTTTCTTTTATAGCCGATTCTAATTTAAAGTTTTAAATGGCCCACCCTATATTTTGTTGCAGACGAATCTGGTGTTGCTCAGCCACCGTCAAAATGTAAGTGTTTCTGAATCAAAAATTTTGGTAAATTTTCTCAAAAAATCTTCAAAAGCACTGCCGATTTACGCAATTTTAAACGAGAAAGCTAATGAAATAAAAAGAATAGGATCGAACGTCTATAATGGTCTACTTATAACGCTCAAAGCCATTTCAGACGGCTAAAATGGAATAAAAGTTGAACTGTGGGTCTTCTCAAGGGAAACTAACCCCTGAGGGTGTATTTACGTTGCATTGGGCGATCGAACACTTTCTCAAATTAAGCTGAACTTTCTATCAAAAATTTATATTAAATTTCAGTTGATTAAATGGTATCTCTAACCCCATAATTCTAGCTGAATAGAGACAAAATGAAGAGTGGCTTATGCTGCTTTCAGCTCTTTTCACCTTTTGATGTTATTATATGCTTATTAAATAGGAAAGGAAAATGAAATAAATTCACTAATAAAGTCTTTTGGAAATATTCAGTGAATATTAAAATAATTGAAAGGTGCTAAAACCCCAAAGGAATAAAGTGGGGGGGGGTGAAATGAAATCCCAATCCCATGAAATGAAGTCCCAAAACTCTTCTCTCAATGTTCAGCGAATATTAAGAGATTAAAAGGTAATTAGAGACATACTCAAAGAAGGGAGAAATTAGAAAAGGGTTTGGCAACGTTTAAAATCATCTTCAGCTGGGCCCTCCGAGAAGAGTTTGAGGAGTTTTACAGACAACAAAGCCGATGATAGATTCATTAAGGTAGAATTTCCAGCTCTGCCTTGCGAAAGAATTTTTAATTCTTGAGAAATTTTCATCAATCGTCCCTTAATCCTCTTTGAAAACATTTAAGAAATATTTAATATTTTAATTATTTGTTTATGCCAATTTCATTCACACTGCACAAAGCGGAAAGAACCAACATTATTTGCAATTAAGCAACTCTTAAGTCTTTTCAATTGGCTGAACACTTATTGCTGTACAAAAAAAAGAAAGAAATCCAACCCTTAACAATGCCACCTCCTCCCCCTCCCCAGAACAAATACGTTGACGAAAAACATGGCAAATGACGGACGGATGAAAGTAAGTCATTAAAATCCAGTCAATGTTTGTAGTAAAAACAACACAACAGCAACAACAGAGCGAGTATTAAAAACTAAAGTCGCTTAAGCCAAAGCAATTTGAGAAAAATATGAGGTTTTCCAAAAACCCTTCAATGGCAAGCAAATAGGGAACATTAGTGGGCGAAGCAAAGCAGGAAACAAGAGTTGTGTTGTTGCAGGGGAGGGTGTGGAATCAAATCCACTGTATGATAAAGGATAAAAATCTTGATTTATTTCCTTTCCTAAGCAAACAAGATTTAAAGCTGCCTTAAGAGCACTAAACAAGTGGTAAGCACAAACGTCCCGCCCCATCACTGAGCAACTTCTTTCATTCCTCCTGTGAAATAGTAGGAAAAAAAAACACCAACACCCACACCCACAAAACCCAAATACTTTTCACAACGTTATATGTATATACATATATAGAGTTTATTTCATACGATATCCAGATGCCATTAAAAAGCCATTTGTCAATGTTGTTTACACACTCGCACGACAAAATTCCCAAAACGTCTCCATCGCACACACAGACGACGCTATCACTTTCAGATGCGTTCCCCGCATGGCTCTGTAAACATTTCCACAAATCTGCCGCACATCATTCTGTCGTCCGTGTATTAAATGTTGTCTGCCAGCTGGCAATTAGCTCTCATTGGGAAATCGCAAGCCTTTCGGGAAGAAATGTTGGAAAACGGAAAGAAACCAAAAAAATAAAATAAAATATTTAGATAAAAATAAAATGAAGCAATAAGAAGACAAAAAGGAAATAAGTTAATTAAAAAACGAGTAAAAAGGCGTTAAGCTTGGCTGGGCCGAATATTTTATACCATCCAGCCTAAAGTGCATTCCACAGTATTACCGGCAGATTAGATGGTGGTTAGAACTGCATTGACATATTAAGAAAATTATTTTATTTCTAAATAAATTGTTTAGTCTCATTATACAAATTTTAAACAAAAATTATTTAATTCATTTTTGAGACCAAGTAATGATATTTCTAAATAAATTTAAATGTTTCATTATTATAATTTCCAATTAAAATTAATTAATTAATTTTAAAGACCACGTCCCCTTATAGGGCGAGTCTACAGATTTTTTTAATAGCGTGCTAGTAATCTTCAGAAAAAATATTTTTAAATACACTAAATATTAGAGATTATGGCCGGTGTTTTCATTCCATGTTGAATTTCATTATAATAATTTTGAATTAAAATTAATTAATTCATTTTAAAGTGCGAGTCTACAAATAGCGTCGTAGTCCTTGACAATATATATGTTTTCAAATAGTCAGTAACCTTCAAAAATATATGATTAAAAACCCTAAATATTGGTGATTTCAGTCGTTGTTAGGGAAGAAAGTTTTCCCTTTGGACCGATTTCGCACATTTTTAATTCAAACCGTCCAAGAGAAGAATACATATACATTTTTGTTCCAGATACAGTCGATTAGTTTCACTTTTATCCTAAAAGTACGAAAATCCATTGTCTTTAGCGTAGAATAAACACACATTATTTTACGATTATATAGGGTCCGCCATCTAACGTTTTTTTTCAACTATTCAACCGTTGCACTATTATTAACCGGAAGGATTGTACTTTCAAATAAAAAAGATACAACGTTTGCTTGATTCCAATTTTATCCCTTTTACCATAGTTTGTCCCCTCAAAGTACGAATTTTGAGAAAACATTTTATTTTACGCTTCTACGACGTCAGAGAACTGTATAAATCGAATTGCATGATTGCAACTGAAGCCATTTGGTCGGTAGCACTTTTATCCCTTTTTGTCCATTTTGACCCTAAACGTCAGAATTTCGAAAGATAGCTTTATTTTTCGAGGCTACGCAGCTAGAGCGAACTTAGCTCCAATTTTTATTATTCTATCTACAATGGTTTGATTGGTACCATTTTTATCCCTTTATACCCGTTTTCCAAATAGTACAAATTTCGAAAATTTACTTTATCAGTAAGCGACAAGTAGTTCCAATGTTATCCCTTTTTGGCCATTTTGACCGTTAATGTACGAATATCGAAAGATCACTCTATTCGTCGGGTCTATGCTGCTACAGCGAAGCATACCCTGATTTTCATTATTATAACTGCAGCGGGTTAGTTGGTACCATTGTTATCGCCTTTCTTCCCGTCTTTATGTTGTCTGTCAATGTAATGTCTTTATGTTCCACGACTATACAATCAGATGAATATAATTTAAGGATTGTAACTCCAGACATTTGGACGGTTTCAATTTTATCCCTTGAAGCCCATTTTGACCCTAAAAGTACGAATATCGATAGATCGCTTTATTTGTCGCCAGAGCGAAGTATAGTTCGATTTTCATTATTCTAGCTACAGTGGTATACATTTTGTCCCTTTTTCCAGATTTCCCCCCTTAAACATACGAATTTTGAAAATTTTGCTAGTTTGCCTGTTTTTTCTGCATTCTCCTAGCTGAATGATGTCTTTAATAAAATCAAATAACTTTATATACAAGGAAGTTTTCAAGTTTTTTTTTTCAATTCAGCTAGCTGAATGCCATTTTGAACACATTTTTAGTGGAAAATGTAAGTCTAAATTCCCAAAAGAAATTATTCAGCTAGCTAGCTAGTACTCAGAAGTTGTTTTTATGGAAGTAGTTGCAATTTTGTTTAATTTGCATCCAATTCAGCAAGCTGAAAGTATTTTTCAGCACGTTTTTAGTGGTAATTAAAAACCTAAATTCTCCAAAGAAGTTATTCAGCTAGCTGAATGATATTTTCAATGCGTTTAAATAACTTGATAAATAACTTGAATAAGCTGAAGTTATTCATTGTGCATTGTTGCACAATTTGTTCAATTTTCAACTCATGCAGCTAGCTCAATGCCAATGTGAGTTAAAGGGTACTCAATTTAGTTATAATAGTACGAGGTTATTAAGGTAGCTGAATTATATTTTGAATCCATTTAAAATACAGTATTTACTCTGAAGTTATATTACGGGCGTAGTTTTCATTTTGCTTGATTTTGGGCTTATTCAGCTAGCTGAATGCCATTATGAGCGGCCTTTAAGTGTTTATTAAAAACCTAAATTCCTAAAAAGAAGTTATTCAGCTGGCTGAATTATATTTAGAGTACATTTTTATAACTTTAATACATTTTTCTGAATAAATTTTTAAGGGAAGCGATTTTATTTAAGTTTCACTTTATTCAGCAAGCTGATTACCATTTTTAGCACACTTTTAGTGGTAATTATAATCGAAAAATCCTATAAATTATTTATTCTAGCTAGCTGAATATTATTTCTAAGGTTTTTAATATCCCGATATTCTCTAAAGTTAATCTGAACGAAATCAATTGTCATTTGATTTGATTTTCACTTTATTCAGCTAACTGAAAGTCACTCTGAATGGCTGAATATATCCTGAAGTTATTTCTGAAGGAGGTACTTGTTGTTTTAGCTTTATTCAGCTAGCTGAATGTCATTTTAAGCATCCTTAAAGTGGTAATTGCAATCCAATATTCCAAAATCGAAGTTATTCAGCTAGCTGATAGATGATATTTTGAATGCATTTCAAAAACTTTCTGCATTCTCAATACATTATTAAAAGACCCTGCTTGCATTTTATTTGTTAATTTCATTTTATTCAGCTAGCTGACTGATATATGGAATGATTTTTAATAGCTTTATGTGTTGCTAAGGAGCGTAATTATAATTTTATTTGAGTTTTTCACTTTATTTATCTAGCTGAATAATGTTTCGAAGACAGTTTGAAAGATTTATGTACTTCTAAGGGAGGTAATTGTAATTTTTCTGAGTTTCTCTTTATTCAGCTAGTTGAATGTCTTTCTATTAACCTCATATTTTGTTTATTCAACTAGCTGAATGACACTTTCAATACATTTTAAAGACTTTACGCACTCTCAAGATATTTTAAGGGACCCTGTTTGTATTACATTGGATTTCCAGCTAGCTGAATAATGTTTGGAAGGTATTTTAATATATTTATGTATTTTTAAGGGGTGCTATTGTCATTTTATTTCAGTTTCACTTTATTCAGCTAACTGAAAGTCATTATGAATGGCTGAATGCAGGTATAAACGAATTTTAATGACATTATATACCTTGAAGTTATTTTTAAAGGTCGTACTTGTTATTTTAACTTTATTCAGCTAGCTGAATCCCATTCAGTGTGCCCTTGAAGTGGCAGTTATTAAGCTTAATTCCAAAAACGAAGTTAAGTAGGCAGCTGAATGATATTTTGAATGCATTTTAAAAACTTTATGGGCTTTGAAATTATTTATAAGGGACGTAGTTTAATTTTTTCAGTTTCACTTTATTCAGCAAGCTGAATGAGATTTAGAAAGCTTTTTAAAAGCTTTATGCTAAGGAGCGTAATTATAACTTTATTTGAGTCTTTCGCTTTATGCAGCTAGCTGAACAATGATTATTCTCAAATTGTTTGTATTCAGCTAGCTGAATGACATTTTTAATGTATTTTAAAAACTTTATGTACTTTCAAGGTATTTTGAGGGTATCTTGTTACATTTTTTATGATTTTGACTTTATTCAGTTAGCTGAATGTAATTCTTTGAACATTTTAAGTAAATTTTTCTTTATTTCACTTTATTCAGCTAGCTGAATAATATTCTAAGCACGCTTTAAGTGGTATTTGTAAACCTGAACGTTTCAAAATTAAAAATTCAATCACTAGACTATAGTTTCCTACTAAACAATCTGCTGAATATGTTACGAACACATTTAAACACCATTTGTCGACATACATGGAAGCTGAATGTGTTCAGAAATTCTTTTTGTTTACACTGACAATGCCTCAACATAAAAATTCAAACTTCAACATCTCAGTTTTCCTTATAAAACTAGCTGAAAGTTGCTATAAGGATAACTGGGTAACACTTTATGCTCTGCAAAATTTATTAAAGCCTAAATTACTACCAACTACATCTCATTTTGCCTTATTCAGCCATGGCAAATGAGTTTAGTACGATGAAATGTTGTATTTGTTGTTTTAAAGGAAATCATTTTTGTTTCAAAACTTTGCTGAATACTATGGAAGAAGAAGGATAGACAAATTATCGTCACAAAGTGTTGCGAGTATCGCTTAATTTCCATTCATTTGAGAAAGAATTGTGTTTAGTTCAAATTGCTGGAGAGAACAAAAACAATTGCTACAAACAATGGGTCCTTGTCGGTGAGTACACAATTATGTTTTGCACAGCTAATTGAGAGAAACTCTCAATTGTATCTTCGGGTATGTTCGTCTCTCAGAAAGTTCTCAGATGAATAACAATTTAATTTTATAATGAAAAGTCCCCCCTTTCACAATAACTCGAGATATTAAAAAATAAATAAAATATCATTAAGCTACCTGATTTATATAGCTCCCCCCTCGGCGACATTGGCTGAGACGATGACTCTGTTACACTTTCATTGGCTCAATAATGTTTTGGTACCTACGTTCATGACATTTTATTACAGCTGTTTTTTAACCTGTCACTACCTATTGTCTCACGACACGTATACAAATATTTGACCCCCTTTTTTCTTTGGTTCGCTCCCAACTTCAGCTTCATCAACTCTCATAGCATACCTCAATTTCAGCATTATAGTGCAAGCCATCGGGACAACGAATCATGAAGGCTACGCCACGATTACACTTGTAAAATTCATGGCAACTTGTGGCCGAAGGAAAATGTACATTAACCGATGCATCCGGGCCAGCAGGACACACAATCTCTGTTGCTTGACAGCAGCACAGGGCGAGTGCAACAATGCCGAAAGTAATTAAAGCGTTAAATTTCATGGTAGTTGTTATTGTAGTCGTCGCGTGTCGTTGTCTTCGTTGTTGTTGTCGCTGATGTCGTCGAAATCGTTGGAGTTGTTCCGATTGCTGGTTGCTCGAGTACTCCGGACAAATGAACGAGTAGAAGTGCTGATGCTGCTGCTGTTACAATTGATTTTTATGCAGGTGTGGCAGTCGCTTATAATTTTATGCCATTCACAGCGACACCCTCCCCCAACCCCAATTTTTTTTAAATTGTGTTAAAATGCTTTCCTTGTATTGTGTCCCCAGCTAGTGGCTGTGTGTGGCAATGCTGTGCTGTGATGGTACTCGAACCATGTTGTTGGAAAAAGTGAATTTTTTCGCTTTTTATTGTTATCTTGTTTATAACATATAGGTACACTAGGGTGCCTCATATTGAAATAAAAATATCACAAACATTATAAAGGGTGGAGAATCTCTCAATCCGTGTTCCACACATGATTTAATTTTGAACTCACCATAAGGGACCTACTGTTTTGAGCTGGCCCCGATAAGTAATGAAATTTTTAAGAGAAGTTTTCTTAGAACTTTTTCTCGTGTGGAACAATGTTAGATCGATGGAGTTGAACTTGTGCTATCCGAATAGTAAGAGCACACAATACGGCGCACAGTGGGCCAGAATACAAAAAACGGCCAAAATCCAATAAAATTTGATCTAGTAAACATCTTGAGGTAAGACAATATCACAATTCAAATCAAATATTGATTACAGTCCGAAATAATGCGAACAAAACCAAATTATGATATTTTGAGTTTTGTAAAAAAATAAAATTAAAGAAGAAACCAAGGATTATTGAAAATCGGGTACAAAGATGACTGACTACAATTCGTATTTTTCGATTTTAAAGAAAAGTAAAATTCCTAATGTTTTACTTTTATGAATTTTTTCATAATAAGTTGAAAAAAATATTTTTTCGTATTACAGCTCCTCCCCTTTTTTAAATTTTGAAATTTAGGAAAAAACCTTATTTCTTGTTTCGAATTTGTCCAACGTTTTCTCACGAATTCTAAGAGATTTTTCACTTTATTTACTCCTTAAAAAATTACGCCACTGTGTTTTTCAAAATCACTTGGTAATTGGCCGAGTTATTGAAGTTTTAAGCAAAATACAAATTTTGGCAACAGTTCCAGTTCATATCTCTCAAAATTTTAATTTGAGGTTAAACAAAACCTGTTAAATTCGTTAAAATAGTTAAAAACGGCAATTAAAGGCATGGAAAGGAACACATTTTCCCCACTTTGGGAATTCGGTTTTTGGAAATAAATGTAAAATCTGCAAATCTAGTAAATTTCATCATTTTGTTGGAGAGTTTAAAATTTTTGGAACAAAGTTTCTCCACTTTGGAAACTCGGCTATTTTTTTAATCCAAAGTCTGCAAATCGGCATCACTTTGGTGGAGAGTTTGAAAATTTGGGGAAGAGTTTTGAAAATTTCGAAAAAAATAATAGCTAACAAAGTCGGCTATTATACGTGGTATATTTTACTTCAAAACATACATTATGAGAGTGGGTCACAATGGTCGATGATAAGGCCCAGCACAACTTTTGTACCGAATTGAATTGTAGTGGGGTCGAATTGAAGGGTTCATATAGTCCGTTTTAGCCTTTCCTTACTTGTGTTTTTATACCCTCCACCTCCAGGATGGGGGTATACTAACTTTGTCATTCCGTTTGAAATATCGACCTGAGACCCTATAAAGTATATATATTCTTGATAGTCATAAAATTCTATGACGATCTAGCCATGTGAGTCCGTCCTTCCGTCTGTCCGTCTGTTGAAAGTTGAAAGCACGCTAGCATCTAAACGAAAGGAGCTAGAACGTTCAAATTTTCCATAAATGCATCTTATAGTCGTAGATCGGTTGGGATTGAAACGGAGCGAAATCGGCCCAAAGGGAAAATTTTTTCCCTCACAAGGACTAAAAATACCCATAATAATCTCTAATATTTTAGCGTATTTACGCATGTTTTTTTGAATATATCTGTCTATATATACTTGATATTTGGTAAGCGCATTCCACTTATAGCAAAAACGTGCACCATAAAGTGATTCTTATATGTACGGGGTGAAATGGGGCAAAAAAGGGATAAAAATGGTACATATTAAACGACAACAGCTAGGAACACGAAATTCGCTGTGTACATTCCTCTAATTGAGTAGATACATAATATAAAAGTATTTTTTCTAAATTCGTACTTTTAAGGGGTAAAATGGGAATAGAGGGATAAAAATGGTACCAACCAAACGGCTGTACCTATAATAATGAAATTCGGTGTATACATTCCTGTGATAAAGTAAAATACACGGTCTTTTCAAAATTCGTACATTTTGGAATTAAAATGAAAAAAGGGGATAAAAATAGTACCAATCAAATGACCGCAGATAGAGTCATGAAATTCGGAGTATACATTCTGCTGACTGTGTAGACACGGAAAATAAACAGATTTTTCGAAATTCGTACTTTTTGGGGTCAAAATAGAAAAAGGGGATAAAAATAGTACCAACCAAATTACCGCAGGTAGAGTCATGAAATTCGGAGTATACATTCCTTTGACTACATAGAAATGAAAAATAAAAGTTTTTTTTCCAAATTCGTACTTTCATGGGATACAATGGGTACGGAGGGATAAAAATGGTACCAACCAAATGGCTACACCTGGAATAATGAAATTCGGTGTATACATTCCTCTGATTGCGTAGACACTTAAAACAAACTGATTTTTCGAAATTCGTACTTTTTGGGGTTAAAATGAAAAAGGGGATACAAATAGTACCAATCAAATGACCGCACCTAGAGTCATGAAATTCGGAGTATACATTCCTCTGACTGCGTAGACTCGGAATTTTTAGAAATTCGTACTTTTTGGGGTTAAAATGGAAAAAGGGATGAAAATGGTACCAACCAAATGGCCGAAGCTAGAGTCATGAAATTCGGAGTATATATTCCTTTGACTGCCTATTCACGAAAAATAAAATGTTTTTTTTTTTTCAAATTCGTACTTTCAAGGGATACAACGGGAATAGAAGGATAAAAATGGTACCAACTAAATGGCTGCAGCTAGAATGATCCCTGTAATTGCATAGACATCCCTCTAATTGCGGAGACACGTAAAATAAAGAGATTTTCGAAAGTCGTACTTTTAATGGGGTAAAATAAAAATGGCGCCAACCAAATGGCCGCAGCTAAAATCATGGAATTCGCTGTATACATTCCTCTGACTGTATAGACAAAAAAATATAAAGATTTTTCCAAATTCGTACTTAGTACTTTACGGCAAAAATTGTTTGAATCATCAAGTTAGGTTATTTTGTACTATGTACGTGAGATAATGGATTGTCAAAATTTGTACTTTTGGAATTAAAAAAGAATGGAAATACAACCAATTGTAGCAACCACTATCTACCAATATTTATGCTACTTAAGCTTTTTTTACATATAAATATAAGAATATTTAGTTTTTGAATTGACTTGAAGAATTATTGCGATATATAAACGTATTGGTAGCCTTGCCTCAATATTTTCAATATTTATAGTTGTTTTAGTTTGGCTATATTAAAAAAAGGCTATATTTTCTTGTAAAATTACTGCATTTCTACGGAAATCGATAGCCTCTGTGGAATGCAATCCAAGGTGGAGAGTATATAACGTCTTTTTTACTTGTTAATCTTCATATGTTGACTTCTCCCTCAAAAAGAGTTGCCACATTCCTGAGGTAAATAAAGAAGTTTCGATCACTGTAGTAAAAAAATCCCATATTTTGGAACATATTTTCCCCACTTGTGAATTTGGGGATTTTATTTCTTTCATTTTTTTAATTCATTCATTTCAGTTTCGAGTTTGAGAACAGAAAGTAGTCACAGTTTGCTTCAGATTTGGATAATTGATTGAACGCAGAAGCAATATCTAGCTCAATTCATTCACTTTATATTGAGTTTTCCATAAGAACAGGTTTTGATCGGATGTCAACGAACGAGCCACCCATCTGGTTGACCGCTTTTCCATACCTTCATGGACATCCCCACTGCCTGTCGAGATTTTTAGGATGTCAACTGCGTTACTTAAGTCCACTCGGCGATCTCCCTAAACAATGTCATGGATTTATTTCAATAATTTCTCGAGTTGCCTCAAATTTCGGGTTGCGACAGCTGCCACCAATTTTTGTCTGTGCGACTCTCTAATGTTTATATATAAAGTCTGCATATCAACATATACCCCATATATATATATATACATTCATATACATTTATAATTGTATGAGTGAATATGCAGCTCAGTTTTTTTTTGTTTTTGTCATGGAGTTGTTATCTCTGTCGTCGTTTTTCATGTACTTTAGTTTGATAATTGAATTGGAATTGAGTTGCTGCTGTTGCTTTTGCTGGTGTTGCTGTTGTTCTCGCCAAAGAATAGCTGGGGAAGTGAATGAGTCACGGTTGCTAGGTTACAGACATAGTGCTGGCTGGCTGGGTGGCATGGTCTGGTTACGAACACACACCTCTACTCGCACATATTTATCTTTATTACATCTCCGAACACAATTTGGCAATTAAGGTGAATTATATTTCACTATTTTCAGAATTTCTCTTTGTTGGAATTGTAGCAAATGTTTGATTAATTCTAAATGAATTAGTGTTACTCTTTTGAAGTTTGTGGAATTTAATCATTCCATGTTGATGGAATGGGGTTTAATATGTATTTGTGGTAGCTAATTAAGTTAGACGAGAAAGTAGGGGGTTTTCTCTCTAGTAAATGTGGAAGATTAAATAAATTATTATGAAAAGGAGTTCAAAAAAAATTTAAAAAATCAGCAGAGTAAATCCAGGCTTTGAATTTCAGGAAAAAGTGGGAAAAATCCAAAACTGAAAATTTAAATAAATAAAATAAATTATTCTGAAAAGGACTGGAAGACAAAAAATTTGCAGTATCAAGAGTTGATCCCTAATTGGTATTTCCAAGAAATGGAAAAAACCGAAATCCAACCCTTAAAAACTTGGCTTTTGATTTGCTGTTGATGAATTCATGGAATTTCTAAGACCCCTTGTGCAGATTCCGCAGAATTTTTCTAAAAACTAGGTCATTAGCTGTGACTCCAAAACAAAGTACTTCCCTTTTGAATTTGTCCCCATACCGAGCACTATTCAATATTTGTTTTTAGTTGTAGCTTTTTAAGTGAACACTTTTTGTATATTTTCGGGTGCAGCCGTTGTGTTAGTTTGTATATATGTTAGTGTTAGAAATGTCCTTCCATTCAAATGGCTCTTGACATCATTGTCTATCCGACGACACAATCATAACAACAACCATCATCGTCAAAAACAACAACAAAAAAACATTTCATAAAATCCATTTACTTTGTTAACTCCTAAACCAAATATCCAAAAACAGTGCAAATATAGAAAGAAAAACACACCCAATTTCATTTCCCATCTGCCCCTCCATTCCCTACCCCTCCATTACCTGCTCCTCCACTCCCTCTCCCTTCCCCCTTTGCAATGAAGCACCAAAACTCTTTAATTCACTCACATGAATGCATGGACGTCATATTCCAATGGCTTGTATACAGCGAGCAGCGAGGTAATGTTGGCCAGTGGCTGGTGGCCAATGATTGCTGTGCTGGTGTCCACTGGTGATTCAGCTGGCTGGCTGGTGGCGTGAGGCAAAATAAAACTGAAAATGCAACTGTGTTAGCCTTGTAATACTTTTCCTCGGACTAATGCTCATCTGCCTGTGTATGTGAGCGAGCCATTGTGTATCGTTTTTTTTTTGTTGTTGGCGAATTTTCCACTTTTGGCTACAAACAACTTTTCCATTAGTATGGTTTAGTTGTTGCTCGTTTCTCAAAATGTAACCATTTATTCGGCTCCTCTTTTAGAAAAATCCCCCTTTGCTTTTTGGCCGCATTGCCAATGCTGTGCCAGGCAAAATTGTTTTCTGGTTAAATAGGGGAAATGCCAACAACAGTAGCAATTTTGTGTTGCTGATAAAGCACAAACAACGAAAATATTCCAAAACAGGCTGTATTTAAGGATTTAAAGATCCAAATGGATTTGAGAAAGGTATGAATGGGGGATTTTTGGGAGAGTTTAATCAAGTATTCAATTATTTTTTATTTTTTTTAATAAAATTCCCATTTTCGTCGTATTTTTAATATTTGTACTCTCAGATTGGATATATAAGTCCGATGACATCAATTTATATTTTCAATTAAAGTAGTTATGAAATGTTGCGATTATCATGTTCACATAGAAGCAGTGGTTAAGGAACAGTCGTCGAAAATATTGAAAAAAATATAAAAAATGGTGCCATGAAAAAACACCAACAATTGGAAAACATATTTGCTTTTATTTTTAACAAACCTTGAAAATTGTGAAAAAAATATTTTTTTTAAATACAAAATATTTTATTATTTTATATTTGTTTGATACTATAATGTACTGGTTTTGACATAAAATTTGTAATGATTTTAATTTTGGGAAAATAAATATTTAAAGCAATAACAACAGTTTTTTAATAAAAGACAAACCTTGAAAATTGTGAAAAAAATATTTTTTTTAAATACAAAATATTTTATTATTTTATATTTGTTTGATACTATAATGTACTGGTTTTGACATAAAATTTGTAATGATTTTAATTTTGGGAAAATAAATATTTAAAGCAATAACAACAGTTTTTTAATAAAAGACAAACCTTGAAAATTGTGAAAAAAATATATTTTTAAATACAAAATATTTTATTATTTTATATTTGTTTGATACTATAATGTACTGGTTTTGACATTAAATTTGTAATGATTTTAATTTTGTGCAGAAAATATGGGAAAATAAATATTTAAAGCAATAACAACAGTTGTTTAATAAAAGACTTTAGCCGAAGTAAAGAATCATCAAATTTAAATAAAAAGGCCAACAGTCAACAATTAAAAAATATTTTTTTAAGTAGTTTTTGCTGGTACGAAAAAATCCTTAAAAAATAGAGAAAACATTAAAAAAATAGTTTTTAATAGCTAACATCCTAAAAGAGAAAACAATACTATATGTAAAATAGAAAATATTAGAACAAATGCTGACACGAATAAATCGGCAAAAATATTTCGAAAAATAAAGAAAAAATCGAAAAAATATATTTTTTTGAAATCTAAAGAAAAATAAGAAGAGAAGAATCTACATGTAAAATAGAAAATGTTGAGAAAAAATGCTGCCACAAAAAAAACACTATAAATCAGCAAATCTTGCTAATTTTAACTTCACATAGTAACAGTGGTAGTCTGCAGCAAAGTAATAAATGTCACCATGCCATTTGTAAATAACTGCCAGATCCACGATGTCGAAAAAAAATCTATGCGAACGAAAGCCAGTCACTCACTTTCGCATCAAAAAGCGACCCACTATCTTCTGACTTTTCGTTGGCATAGCCTTACGTGTTGTGAGTGAATGAAAATATTGCCAGATCAAAAAATTCTCAAATAATTGCAAATATGCCGAGAAAAAAACGTTAAATATCCAAATTCTAACACATAATAAAAAAGTTGACACAACTTTTTCTCAGCTGAAATAACTGAAAACACAATTCAAAAAATAATGTAAACAATCAATATTTGGGGTTGTTTTTGTGTGTTGTTGAAAAATATAAATTTTTCCAACGCGCACATTTTTTGGAGGAATGCTAATTTCTAGACCCCCGTAGGCAGTTACTGCTTATCTCTAATGTTTTTGAGATGACCAGAATATACTAATTTCACATGTATATGCATATATGTACATATACAATTGGGTTTCAGGAGGTAGGAGCCACAAATTAAAGCCATTCCTGAAGATCCCCTTTAGTAATAAAAGGAACACTATTGAAAGACCCTACAACAAAAACACTCCGGTGCACGGAGCAATGGAAAGTATAAATGCGTCCTGCACAATATGTGCCTCGACAACTCAATTGGTGCCTAGGAAATTCGTGGCGAGATTATCTCGAACGCCGAGGATGAAGTATGAGATAGAGAGGAGAGCAATAAAAATATAAAACAAATTTGTTTTGTATTTTATTTATTTATTCTAGCGACATACAAAACACAAGTGAGTGATTTTGACATTTTCATTCGCTTAGATGACAGAAGAAAAAGTTAGTGGGCCCCGATTTTACACTGAAATGCGTACGTTTTCTTTCGCATAGATTTTCGTTCGCTTTGTCGTTCTGGTGCTTGTTAGTGGGTCCCAAATCAGCTGTTTGTTGCATGAGAGGCATGCGAACGTTAACGTTCGACATCGTGGGCCAGGCAGTAAATTTGCGTTCTATTAAATATAGAAGCAAAATGGTCTTGAGCCAGGACAATATCCCAGTTCAAATCAAATATTGATTACAGACCAAAAAATGCAAACGAAAAACTAAAAAAATAGTTATTTATTTTTCAAAAAAAGAATATTTTCTTTTATTTTTGTTACAAATGTTGTGAATTTCACTTTCACGTAGTAACAGTTGTGTAGGAACAGATTTTAAGAACTGTAAAAAATATCTAAAAAATCACGAAAAAAATATAAAAATAGAGAAACAAATATTTGTTTATTTTTAATAGCCAAAAAAATAGAAAATATGGAGAAAACCCATCAAAAATTGCCAAAAATATTTTCTTTTATTTTTTACAATGTTCCCAATTTCACTTTTGCATAGTAAAAGTGATTTAGAAACAGTCTCTTACAAATTGTGAAAAAATATATTTTTTTGTGGCACATTCTTTAATAACTAATAGAAAACATAGAGAAAAATATTTATAAAAATCGGCAAAAATATTTAAAAAAAAGTAAAAAAATAGAGAAAAAATGGGAAAAATATTTTTTTTTATTTTTAATAGCTAACATTCTAACAAAGAAAACTATGTCTATCTACAAAATATTGAGAACAAATATTTAAAAAAATTCCTGCCACGAAAAACCCGTTCAAAAAATCTGCAAAAATATTTCAAAAAAAAAAAAAATATCCGTAAAAATAGAGAAAAAATTAAAAAAAAAAAACATTTTTAAAAAATATTTAAAAAAACATAAAAATAGAGAAACAAATATTTGTTTATTTTTAATAGCAAAAAAAAAATAGAAAATATGGAGAAAACCCATAAAAAATTGTCAAAAATATTTTCTTTTATTTTTTACAATGTTCCTAATTTCACTTTTGCAAATTGCAAATTTGCAAATTGTGAAAAAATATTTTTTTTTCGAAAAAAAAAAAATTTTTGATAACAGAAAAAAAATTAATTTAATTTAAAAAAATCATTCTTTAATAACTAATAGAAAACATGGAGAAAAATATTTATAAAAATCGGCAAAAAAAAGTAAAAAAAATAGAGAAAAAATAGAAAAACTATTTTTTATTTTTAATAGCTAACATTCTAACAAAGAAAACAATGTCTATCTAAAAATATTGAGAAAAAATATTTAAAAAAAATTCCTGCCCGTTCAAAAAATCTGCTAAAAATATTTCAAAAAAATATCCATAAAAATAGAGAAAAAATTAAAAAAATATTTTTATGGCTAACATTCAAAGAAAGAAAACAATGATTACGTGTTAAATAGAAAATATTTCAAAAATCAGGTTTCATATTGATTTTTATCGTGATCAGCTCAAAAAACACTATTGCAACGCCCACTCCGCCCACAAAACGAAAATCCAAATTTCGGCATCAAATTGATATTTCTCGTGGTCAGTAATAAAGGGTGATTTTTTAAGAGCTTGATAACTTTTTTTTTTAAAAAAACGCATAAAATTTGCAAAATCTCATCGGTTCTTTATTTGAAACGTTAGATTGGTCCATGACATTTACTTTTTGAAGATAATTTCATTTAAATGTTGACCGCGGCTGCGTCTTAGGTGGTCCATCCGCTTAGTCCAATTTTGGCATTTCCACGTTTTTGAGTAACAGAGACCCAATTGGTGCGAACGGCGACGAATCGAAAATTGGTGGTCATCATTAACACTGGCCGATACAGCTGCGATATTTTCTTCAGTTCGCACTCTACGTAAGCGTGTTGGTGGTTTAATGTCCAACAATGTAAATTTGGTGCGAAATTTAGTCACAATAGCCCGAATAGCCGCTTCAGTGGGTCGATTAAACTGACCATAAAATGGAAGCGCGCAATGAACTTTCTTAACAGAGCACGCATTTTGATAATAAAATTCAATAATTTGCAAGCGTTGTTCGTTTGTAAGACGATTCATGATGAAATGTCAAAGCATACTGAGCATCTTTCTCTTTGACACCATGTCTGAAATCCCACGTGATCTGTCAAATACTAATGCATGAAAATCCTAACCTCAAAAAAATCACTCTTTATAAATGTACCAATTTTCAGCCTTCTAGCTCTCAAAAATACGCATGTCACGCCCCCTCCGCCCATAGAGCAAATATTTAAAAATTCTATAGCCTATAGTTCCTTCTAGAACTGCGTATATCTGTAAAAAATCAAGAACATTCAGCCGTTTACGCGTGATTGGGGACAAACAAACAGACAAACTTACAATAAGGCTTTATAATATTAATATGGATTTGTAGAGCCTAGCTCCTTTCGTTTAGATGCTAGCGTACTTTCAACAGGCGGATAAACGAACGGATGGTCGGACATTACTAGATCGTCGTAGAATTTTATGACGATCAGGAATATATATACTTTTCAGTCCTTGTGATGGAAAAAAATTTCCCTGTGGACCGATTTCGCCAATCTTCAACCCCAACCGATCCAAATTTGGACGTCCTAGCTCCTTTCGTTTCGTGCTTTTAGTAGATGGACAAACGGACGGACATTGTTAGATCGTCTTAGAATTTTATGACGATCAAGAATATATATACTTTAAAGGGTCTCAGGTCGATATTATGAAGGGAATACCCCTATCCTGGAGGTGGATGATATAAAAATAAATAACTCATGAAAAAGTCTTTAAAATGTGTCTTTATATAATTATATTTAAGTAGATAGGTATTAGTTAATAATGCTGATCCCTGCGATCGTACTAAAATCAAATTTCGTTTTTATAGTTTTCGTGAAATCTGAGATGTACGCAAAAAATATGATTTTAGGTCTAGGAAACATAATTTTTATTAATTTGTTGAATAGTGTTATTCAATCAAACACTCTCTGTTATGTATTATAAGATACAAACTCATAATTTTCTTAATTAAACCTCAGAAATAAATCTTCGCTGCCCACTTGACAGACATCAACATCTACACTTTCATTATTCTCCTCCCACGCATGTGAAATCCGAAACATTTTCATAATTGCATACAATTTCGCCTTAACAAGGATTTGCTGTGGAAATGTTTTTATATGTTTTCATATGAAATAATATTCCAGAATCAAATCAAGGCCTCGTGAGTGTATGGGTGGATGGATGGGTGGATGGGTGGGTGTTAATTAATAGATATTATTCAGTAGTTATTTTTATAATCCAGACATCCACATTTGTGTCTGTGTGTGGATGTACAAAAGGACGGCAACTTCCCGAAACATGTTGGCGGCACACACCACACATTCATTCATAGAAGGACATTTGTACTCTGAAAATTGCACATGGATTCCAAATGTATAATTATTTTCATTTTCATTACGCCCGACATGAGTTGCTCCGAATTTAATTATAAGTTATAAAAGTATTTGTGTATCGTCGTACAAAAAATGCATACTTGGCAGGACCACATGACAAGCAGGCACTAATTGAAGGTCCTTTAGTGCTACTGCTGCTGTTGCGTGTCATTTTCGTTGTTTATTTATCAAATAATCAGCCACTCGTAAAATGGGGGTTAATTTGGACGGGTTTTTTATGGAATTATAACATAAAGGCGTTTAATTGTGATATAAAATAAGATAATATCAACACATAATATGAAGGGCCACTTTATTTGTATCCATAAATGGGACAAACACATTTATAAGGACTCAATATTTGATATGAATGCTGATGAACACAATTCAAACTTACTCTATGAAAATGTACTTTTTTGGAGTTAATGTTTTTTTTGTGTATTGAAAAAATGTAACATAAATATTTCTAGCAATCAATCACTCAAAAAATCAAACATTTCCATTGACTTACACTCCATTAAATTTAAATAAAAAATATATCATTGCAATTTACTATAATCAAATTTTGTATGGAATGAACACAGCAATATGTTCGGCGAAAAAAAAAACAATAAAAACATTTTAATTCAATTTCTATTCAAATAAATCCATACTGTTCTCTAATTGAATGAACAGAATTTATCATCGAATGCGAATTTGATGCAATTGAGGGAGGAACTAAAACACCAACAGACTGTAAAAGAATTTGTAGAAAATAAAAATCACAGCAATGGATATATCAAATGGTCAATATCGACCAAGTGATACCTTAACAAAAAATGAACATAAAAACCCCAATATTTCAATATTAATGCATTTGAATAAATTCAAAGAAAAAGTCCAATATTTCAATATTATTGAATTGGAATAAATTCAAAGAAATTATGGATTTTTTTCACGTTACAAAGGCATCACCTAAAAACCCTCATAGTTGGGCCACAATAGTTTCCCTTGATAACAAATTCAATTTAAAAGCACAATAGAAAATAATAAATATGTATGTGGGTATGTAGATATGTTTTGTTTTGAAATATTGATTAAATTTTCCTGGAAAATGAGCATTTTAAAAACAAGAGTCCACCACATTGCTTTGTAGTGTCATAAAAATAATATTGCAACAAAGCTGCTCGAAGCCCCGCAGTGTGCCGGAACCACCCTCCAGGTGTAGACACAAAGAGCTTTAAATATTCACCACAACACAAGTGAAGTCTGTGTAGATATATAACCGATAAACATCGAACATACATTCCGCCTCAATTCAAGGCTACTAACACCACCTAACGCAGAAACTGTCATACACACACAAACACATACACAAATGAATATATTTGAAAAATGTCCTTTTTCAAAAGAACTTGCCTTGAGCTATTGTCAATAACGTCGTCCACTGCCAATTTAAGCAGTTGGTGTTGCACTTTGTTTGGATAGTTCTTTAGTGGGGCGATTTCTTGGCCATCGTAGGTTGTTGGTGTTCAGTTTCACACAGATTATGACAAAATTTCTTTCATTTCTTCTGAGTTAAGTTGATTAAAGTTAACAACTTCTATATAACGGGGTATTCATCGTGAGTTTGATTTATAATGTCAAATAAAACACATAAATTTGAATGTGAACTTAAAATTGTTATTATCGGTTAAAAGAACAATTTATGGGATTTACTGTTTGAAAACGATATTATGTAAATGTTGAGCTATAGTATTGCACCGTCCGACAGTCCATATTACACCTTAACCGGATGATATACGACAGAAGCTATTGGCGAAATGGAGTTAATTGGTGTTTTTAGTTTTCTCATCATGTTGCCCATTAAAAGATTCGAAGGATTCTCACCTATGATATCGGCAGAAGAGTCATACTAGAGATGAGAATATCTGTTACAAGTAATTAAAATTGTATGCTTCTAACTGTATTAATTTAACATTAACAACCATTTCAAAGTTGGTGATCTTGTCTCCATTTTACAAGACTTTCAATTTCCAAAGAATATACAGTGAAAATTTTCCGTCTTGAAAAGTAAAATATGAATAAACTAAACAAGTAAGAAGGCGTTAAGTTCGGCCGGGCCGAATCTTATATACCCTCCACCACGGAGTGCATTCCACAGAATTACCAGCAGATTAAAGGATGTCGACATAGAAGTACAGAACCATATTACGAAAATTGTGATATGTTTATGCACATTACTATATTTGATAACTATTTCAAATTATAATGTATACTTATGCGCACTATTTAAAATCGACTACTATAAATAAATACAATGCTGTAATTGTGAAAGTGAACATGCCGAAAATATTAGGCGATTGTCAGTCGCCATTAGGGAGAAGGATTTTCAGATACAGGCAAATTGATAAGAAAAGTATAAATTTTAAAGATATCCCCATTCGTCCCATTCTCCGCCCTAATGTACAAATTTGAAAAAAAAAACTTTTTGTTTCGAGTCTTCATAGTCAGACCACTGAATACACACCGAATATATATACCGAATTTCATGATATCAACTTCAGCGGTTTGGAAGGTCCCATTTTTATTCCTCTTTTTCAATTATATCCCTTAAAAGTACGAATTTCGAAAAATCCCTCTATTTTACGTGTTTATGCAATTAGAGGGATGTACACACCGAATTTCATGATTCTAGCTGTTGTCGTATCATTGGTACCATATTTTATCCATTTTTGTCCCATTTCGCCCGCTAAAACATTAATTTTCTTTGTGGTGCTTCCAAGCTACAAGAGGAATGTCCGCAACAAATTTCAAATGTATGAAAATCTGAAATTTAATTAATCAGCCAAGGCTACCAATATTTTTACACTATTTATATATAATGGAAATAATACTTCAGTTCATAAAGTAAATATAAGACAGCAATCATAAATACCCTAAATATTGGGGGATAGGGAGTGTATTTTCAGCAGCAGTTCTTTGGTTGGTTGTATTTCCATCTATTTTAAATTCAAAAGTATACATTTTGAAAATACCTTATCTCTCACGTACGCAGTATAAGACAACTTCATGATTCTACCATTTTTTGTCGTAAAAGCAACAAAATAAAGTACAAATTTGGAAAAAAAATATTTTACGTGGCTATGCACTCAGAGGAATGTATATACCCAATCCCATGATACTATCTGCGGCCATTTTGTTGGTACAATTTTTGTCCCCTTTTTCGCATTTTACTCCTTAAAAGTACGACTTTCGAAAATTTCATCATTCTAGCTGTAGCCTTTTAGTTGGTACCATTTGTATCCCTCTGCTCCCATTAAATCCCTTGAAAGTACGAATTTGGTAAAACGTTTTTTTCGTGTCAATCAGTCAGAGGAATGCATACCGCGAATTTCATGGTTCTAGCTGCATCCATTTGTTTGGTACAATTTTTATGCCCTTTTTCCATTTTCCCTTTTTCGAATTTCGAAAATTTCCCTTATTTTGTGTGTGTACGCAATCAGAGGAATATATACACCGAATTTCATTATTCTAGGTGCAGCCGTTTGGTTGGTACTATTTGTATCCCTCTATCCCCATTTAACCCCTTAAAAGTACGAATTTGGAAAAAATACTTGTATATTATGTATCTATTAGAGGTATGTACACGCCAAATTTCGTGTTTCTAGCTGTTGTCGTTTGATAGGTACTATTATTATCCCTTTTCGTCCCATTTCGCCCCTACAAATAAAAATCACTTTATGGTGCCATTTTATGCTATAAAGGGAATGCGCATTGCAAATATCAAGTAAATACAAGCTATTATGTTCAAAAAACATGCTGAAATACTCTAAATATTAGGTGTATTTTCCATCCTTGTGAGGGAAAATTTCGCACACTTTCAATCCCAACCGATCTGCAACCATATGACACATTTAGGAAAAATTTGAACCTCCTAGCTCATTTCGTTTGGCCGCTATCGTGCTTTCAACAGACAGACAGACCGACGGACAGACGGACATGGCTATATCGTCTTTGAATTTTACCACGACCCAGAATATATATACTTTATGGGGTCTCCGATGAATATTTTAAGGTGTTGCAAACTGAACGACAAAGTGAATATACCCCCATCCTGGAGGTGGAGGGTATGCAAATTGAGGGAAATGTGTTTTCGATTACACTGTGTGTAATTTTTGAAGTCATGAAAATGGACCCCAAAGATTTGGGGCCTCAGTGTCATTTTTGCAAAAAAGTTTTCTCAGGCTCGTATCATGCAAACAGCTTAGAATTTAGATTTAGTCTCTGAGGAAAAGTTGTAGCTCTTGCCATAAAGAACAAAAATTGTGAACATATAAAATCAAAAATTAACTTCATCTTTATTTTCAAAATCGCAAATCTCGGCAAACAAACCTAATAGGATATAGTGTGTGTAGGTGGCGTATACGTGCTGTTGATTAAGAATAATATCACTCATACGCACTGTATTCGGACTGACTGATTAACAGAAACAGTCCTACAAAATATATTTTTCCTACATAAACGGTGTTCCAAGGAAGTTCATATGTTCAAGAATGTCGTTTATTGAGATCTTAGGTACGTTTTTGTAGTTGATTGTTTCCTTGAATTTTGAACGGTTTGCTACCTATGGACCAGAACAGGGGAAAAGGTTAAAAAAATCGATTTTTTCAAGATTTTGCGATTTTGGCCTTGAAGATGAAGTTTACATGTTCAAAATTTTTGTTCTTTATGACAAGAGCTACAACTTTGCCTCGGGGAGTAAATAAAAATTCTAAACGGTTTGCAAGGTATGCGCCTGAGAAAATGATCACTTTTTGCAAAAATGACACCGAGGCCCCAAATCTTTGGGGCTCATAAAAAAAGTGCATGACTTTGAGCAAAACTGGAAGACACGAGTCTTTTTTTGGTATTTTATCACAAAGTGGTGTTCGTATTGTTAACTGTGTTATCTACTTAATGAACTGCCCTCGTATGTCCACCACTGCATAAGCAGCTGTGTTGTGAAGTTGTGTGTTGCACTTGTTCGCTTGACTGAGCGATTGCAAGCGTTGGTAATGTGATATTAAAAGGATGGATTTGTATGTGTGTCCACATATGGGAATGTATACAAGTCCAAGTGTCCGATGTCAGTTGTACAAAAGAATGGCTGTGTGTTTGCTCGTGGACATCTACACAACAAAGAGACCATAGTGTCAGAGTATGGCAGTAGATTTGCGTATATTTTTGTGGGGCCATTCGCTGTATTTAAATGTGCACATGTGTGTGTGTATTGCAGATTGTCTAGTGTTTGTGTTGTGCTTGTGTCACCGTTTGTGTGCTTGTAATTATCGAGTTGTGCTCTGTGTGTGTGTGTGTATACACTCGTGTATAAGAGTGTCTCTACAGGAATGTGTTTGATTGTTTTAAATGTGTACTGTGTGGTTATATCTGCGTGTATGTGTGTGTGTGGGGGGTGGATGATTGTGCAGCTGTGTGTGTGTGTGGGTATGTTTGTGCCTTTGTATAAACACTGATATTTTGTTAATGGTAAAATAAACTTGATGTTGTTGTAGTCTCTTGGCTGTTGGTTGGGATTGTATGGGTGGTGGTGGCGGTGTTGTTGGCGTTGCCATTTCCCTTGGTTTTGGTTTTATTGGTGCTTCAGCGGCTGTTGCTGGCTTTCTGAGTTATTGTCGTTCGTTCATGTTGTCATTGTTATTATTGTTGTTGCTGTTGTTGTTGTCTGCAGCCGTTCGTACAGATGTTGATGATGTAAGTTGGACTGTGAAATGTTGGATTTCCTTGTTCAGCTGTAGCTGTTACTCCTGTCCTCTCCTGTTGTAGTCAGTGTTGGTCGGTCATGTTGTTGTTGTTATTGTTGTCGCTATCGTTGTTGTCCTTGTTTCTGGTTTTGCTGGCTGGCACACTTGTGGTTTTAATGTTGACATTTCTCAAAAGGGGCGTCCATCGTGGTGCAGGTGGTGGTGGTGGCGTTCAGCGAACTGTACAAGAAACGTGGCAATGGAAATTTTCGTATTTCCCTTAATTATCAGAAATTCGTTAACAGCAGCAGCCACTACACGAACGACCACAGAGCCGAAACAATACCAGGAAACCTTTAAAGCTACATAACGTCGATAAAAAAATTATGAAAATCGTTTTTTTTTCTCCCTCTGCATCTGAAGTGTGTCAAAAGGGAAAATGAAGGACACATTAAATAAAGCTGTTAAAAATGCTTTAACGTTGAGTTTGTTTTAAAGGCAATTTACCTGGGGGTAAAAAATTAAATGTTGCAGGAAATTTAAAAATTTGTCAGGAAATTCTAAATGAGCTGAAAATTAGGACATCATTATGAGGACGACACATCTCAACATAGTCCGCATTATACTTTACACGTATATTAAGTAACATTAAAAACGCTGCCTTAGGGCAATACTTGATGCTCCCATGAAAGCTGTCACCCAGATCATATTAAAAAAACTGCTACATTACTTTTAGACAATATTAAAATAAAGGTTTACTCTGGATTTCAAAACAAAACAGTGACATTTTTAGAATTTCTTAAAAAGAAGTTTCTCCAGAAAACTATGAAATCCCCTGAAATTAAAAATTTGCAAAGGGTGGACTTTTCATAAAGAGCCACAGACATTTTCTTTCCTTAGCAATTTTTTTGGAGGCGAACGTATAGAAATTTCTTAAATATTAGGAAACTTCAGGAAACTTTCTACTAAGTTCACCTTTGAGAGTTTTTATAAAGAAAAATCTTTCTGTAATATTTTCCATTGGCGGGAGTTTCCTTGGGGTATAATCTTCAAGTTCTTAATTTCTTCCTTTTTCTAAGGGGAGAAATGGTTGTTTAAATACAAATGAAATTTAAAGTATATATATCAGATAGTTTTGTCATTAATGTGACACTTATATCGATATCGTAGGAAGCGAATAAGTATTTAAAACATTTTTTTAAAAAATGTCATTTGCAGATTTCTAGTCATTTTAAGGGCCAAGAAGATGAGGATATGAAAAACTGCACTTCCGGATATCTCTAAAAATTGAACTAATTATCATTGAAAGATGAAGAAGTTTGGATATGTGCAGTAGGATGGGTCGTGGTCCATACTAATAAACAAATTATTTCCAGTTCCCCATGGAAATAAAGTTTGGATTGTTTAATGATAATTTGGAATATTTGTAATTTTATTTCTCTTTTTTATAATAAATTATTGGTCGAATAAAGTTTATAGTATTTTTTTATGGCTTTTCATAGTGACTTTCATATTTAGTGGGAGCATTTTGAAAAAAAAAATAAATACATTTTGAATGATGCTAAATTGATAAAAATCGGAAGAAAAACGATTGAAAATGTTGGCTCTGACAAACCATTGTCCGCTATTCATCATTCCACAGGTAATCATTACATCAGCTTATTTTTCATAACAGCATTTGCAAAATGTTTCCTAGAAATATGAGTTTTTTTTGAGTTGTCTTTTTGAAAAACCACTAGAAACGCCCAATAATCTGAATAAGGAGTTTTATCCTAAGATAAGAATAAAAATTTATATTTTATGTGCTTCCAAGGGACTATTAATTTAGGAAAAAATTTCACAAAAGTGCAACATAAAATCATTGCAATATAAAATATAGTTTTTTTTTTAATTTCTACTCATGCCTTACAGAAATTGGAATTTGCAAGGACCTTTTTCTAGCAGAAAAATTACAATATATTGTTGATTTGACAAAACCTTCAAAACGCAAACTGGTTTAAGAATGTGAAGAACTAAGTTCATAGATTTGTTGTGCTTCGTGTTAGCTTTTAGAATTATATAGACATTTCCATTCCATTGTTAGGTAATTGGAGGTATTTTTAGTCCACGAACGATTTGTTCTTATTTTAAACATTTTTCCCATTTTCACTAAAATTTCCACTGGTCTGATTGTACACATTTGCAATACCAACCCACATGTAACTATCCCTATATAGGTCGATATGGATATATCACAGAACTGGTCCGAAAGTGTGAATAAATTGTCAATTCACTTTTCATTTCTTATGTATATTTAAAAAATATATTGTATATTTTTATTCAATATATTGTCGCATATTAATAAAAATAGAGATCAAATAGATTCAAATATCTAATATATTTGTTAAAAATTATATGTTAACAAGCCCTCCGCCAACTATTGCAACAATGGATGGAACAGTTTAAAGGTATAATTTTTAAACCTTTTCAAAATTTCCCGATGAGGAGCCACTTGCATCCACGCAACCAACCCCAATTTTTCGCTCAGGAATTTTTTTCCGAACCTCACATACTTAAGGGTTCTAACATATCCAAACCTTATTACAAAGACTCTACATACGACACTATATACACTCCATCCAAAGATGAAGGGTGCACAATTTTTAAATTGTTGGCTCATATAATTTCATAATTCACCACATTTCCATAATAACAATCACCAAGACCTTGTGTGTTAATTTTTACATCGTTAAGGAATATACGGACATCTTTATTCTAAATGGCCGCTATAGGCAATTATTTCCAAATAGATTTCTTTACATATTTTGAATGAAAACGCTACAAAACATCGGAATACGTACAAAAAGGCCAGTAACAATGTTTTAGAATTAAGGTAAATATATAAAAATATGCAGAAATTTTTTCTAAATATGCACACAGTGGCACTATCTTAGTTTTTTAATCGAAAAAATACAAATAAATTCTTAGAAATATTAAAATCATGCCCTAGACAAAATAGCCTAGCCTAGATGATAGAAAATCTCGCTAACATCGCTGCATCATGAAATTATTAAATTTTTGAAAAAAAAACTGATCATTTTCTCAAGCTCATACCTTGCAAACCGTTTGGAATTTTGGTTTACTCCCTGAGGCAAAGATGTAACTCTTGTCATGGAGAACAAAAATTGTGAACAAATAAAATTAAAAAAACTTCATCTTCAAGTTCAAAATCGCAAATGTCGTTGAACAAATCTTATGGGCTGTAGTGTGTGTAGGTAGCGTATACGTGCTGTTAATTAAGGATGATATCACTCATACGCACTGTAGTCGGACTGACCATTAGCAGACACAGTACTGTAAGATATATTTTTCCTACCTAAACGGTGTTAAGAATCATTCCTAGGAAGTTCATATGTTCTAGAAAGTTGTTTATTGAGATCTTAGGTACATTTTTGTAGATGATTGTTTCCTTGAATTTTGAACGCTTTGCTACCTATGGATTTGAACAGGGGAAAAAGGTTAAAAATAGAATTTTATAATTTCGACTTTGAAGATTAATTTTTTTTTGGATTTTATATATTTTTGATGTTAAAATTGTGGCATTATGCAATGTAGTTTGTATTTGATGATTCGTCAAAGTTAGCAATTAACAGTGTTTAAGTTGAATTATTGTCCGCATACATCATTGGAATATAAAACTTAATGTATCATGGGAAAGCTATTGACAACTGCCTTACAACGATAGTACACAGTCTATGTTCTGTTGAAACAAGTATGTTCAAAATGTCCAAATATCGTTTATCCTTGAATATCCTCACATAACGCGCTTTAGGGTTTTTGCAAAATTTGTCAGAAAATAGTTCACAATTTTCTATAAAAACTGTAAAAATTTCAGGATGGTCTCTTGAGCACCAAAAATTACAAAAAAATGTTCTGGTTCTTAATGGGTTAGGTAATTCCGTGATTAATGATCAGTACCTTTCCAGCGAGACCTTTCAAACAACACAAATCGGACCAAAAATGTGGAAGTAAAGCGAATTTTATAAAAAATGCATTAAAATTTAAAAATTGTTCCTTTCTTTAATAGAAAAGAATTGACTACAAATTTTATTTTTGATTTTTTCTATTTTTAGATAAGATAATTTTTTATAGTAATTTTTCTTTAGAAAAGTTGTTTGAAGTCAGTTTCTGCAACAGATAAGATTTTTATAGATAATTTGTTCTTATAGCTTTTGGCCAACTATTATTAGAAACCCCGTTCTTAAATAAAAATAGCCTAATGTGGTAAGAAGATGCGATGCCTGTGAAATTTTCTAATAGAATATTTATTGTCGACAGAAATATTCCTGAGGAAATGCCCTCCGCACTACTGGAAATTTCTGAGAATGACTTTTGAGTGACTCCCTTTGACACTTGAGAGAAATTCGTTTTCATTTCAATATACTAATATTTATTTGAAAAGCCTTTACAAATATGGCAACGAAAGTCTTATTTGCTTTTAATTTGCTGCTAAAAATAGCCTTGAAATATTATTTACTGAGCTGGCCACTTTCATTGATATTGTTGACCTATCATTTCATTTCAGTCACTCACAAGCACTCTTTTCACATATCAATTGTCCCCCATATGTATCAAATTTAGACGAAGAAGAAGGAAAAAGACCCCAGATACTATGATACCTTTTTCTTAAAAGACCTGTCATCTTACATTTGCCTTTTACTTTTCAAAAGGGTCTCATTTATCCATTCAATCTCTCGTATTCTACGAGGAGCGCCACTCCAGCAAGTCAGGCTATTTCGGGCTGAATTGAAAGAGTTAAGTGTAAGAGTACGCAAAAGATAAATATTCTTAGCCATTAAAAATGAACAGGAAAAATGGATTCATCCGGTAAAACTCACAACTCACACACACACACATACACACTTATAGAGAACCGACAGGAGTGATGCGGGCTGATGGAGTGGCGTGGCACAAGACAAGAACACCAACAAAAGGCTGTATATTTATCACTGTCATATCTCTGTGCAGTAATACAGAAAGGACACACACGCACGCACACCGAGTGAGCTGCTTGTTGCGAAAGTGAGCATAAAGACTTGTAAATTCTTACGTAAATGTGAATACATTACAGTCCAAACTGTTAAAGAACTTTTCGCCGTGAGTGGCATGAGTGACACATAAATAACCTTTTTCAGGGTTTTGTGTTTTTTGTTCTTCTTCTATTTCTGTCGGGGGGAGACCCCTAAAGACGGAAAGATGGCAATTTCACGGCATTTGTGTTGAGTCAAAGTGAGTATGTACTTCCGAGACTTAGGGGCCTGTTTCACATGTCCTCAGTGGGTATACAGTGCGTGAAAAATTAGGTCGATACAAGGACAAGTGAGTTTGTGAACTTTTCACTTGAACTTTGTGATGAGCCGATGTGACACATGACACACTCACACTCTCATAAGGGCGGTAAGGTGGTGCGCCGCGGGGATAGGAGCCACAAGCTGAAAAGCTTAAGGTATTGCCTTGAAACATGACGGAAATTTAAATACTGGCACCAGCCAGATTTCATGCGATTTAAAGAAAATACTTTAAGCAGATCGCGGATATTAAACGAAAATTTAGTATTAGCTGTTATTATCAGTGACATTGGTGTACTGAGGGCAGTTTTAAAGTGTTTGATTTAAGCAGCTTGTGATTTATTTGGCAAATTTGATTTGAGCTTATCATGGACAGTTTTTCAGCACAAGAAAAATTATGCAACAAAAAATCACTAATCGCTTCATTGTAAAAATGTAGGCATAATTTTGGTTTCTATTATTTTCCAAACGTTGCGGAGGTTGTCGTGTTTAATTGCCTTTTTCGGAAGTTTTGGAAATCGCCACAATATTTTTTTTTCAGCGACGAATGGAGCTACATATCTACTTAAATAAAAATCTTGTGTCTGAGAGCTAAGCAAATATTTTTTGTGTGCATTGCGTTGTGTTCATAAAATAACACAAAAAGTATGGATAATTTTTATACCCTCCACCTCCAGGATGGGGGTATATTCACTTTGTCATTCCGTTTGTAACACCTTGAAATATTCCCGGAGACCCCATAAAGTATATATATTCTGGTAAAATTATATTCCTGGCAAAATTCTAAGACGATTTAGCCATGTCCGTCAGCCTGTCTGTTGAAAGCACGATAGAGGCCGAACGAAATGAGCTAGGAGGTTAAAATTTTCCCTAAATATGTCTTATGGTTGCAGATCGGTTGGGATAAAACCGAGAAAAATCGGCCCAGAGGGAAAACATTTTCCATAACAAGGACTGAAAATACCCCTATCATCAGTCTCTGTCTGACTGTTGCTCTTAGCGTACGTTTGTGATGTCGACTGCGCCACCAAAGACTTTGTGTGCTACGTGCTTCAAAAGCTGTAATTCGGGAAAACATATAACATGTAATATTTGTAGTGGCAAATTTCATTATTACTGCTCGGGCGTTACTGAACTTAGTGCTTTTGATGTTATTAAACAGTCTAAAAATATTGTTTACAATTGTAATGATTGCATTCAAGCATCTAGTGATTTGGTTGCCACCATTGTATCTCTCTCTCTTGAAGTCAGAGAGCTTAAAATCATGCTCAGTGACTTTATAAACAATGCCAAAGAAAGCAAAAAAGCAAATGAAATGTGCAAAGAATTAGAGTCAAATACTGGTTTGACTACTTTTTCTAATGTGGCCTCTCATGATGTCTCTCATCCACATGCTTCTTCTTCAAACTATGCTGTCAGTAAAAATATCAATAATATCTGCGTTGATGCTGCTTTTAATGTGAATGCTCTCGTGGGTGATGCTGATGTTGATGCTGTTGTTGTTTCTAATGCTGTAGCTGATGTAGTTGATGCTGATGTTGATGCTGTTGTTGTTGATACTATTGTTGTTGATGCTGTTGTGGGTGATGGAGCTGACGCTGCTTTGCCTTCTGCTGCTTTAAATGATCGCTCTGTTTCTCAGAGCAATAGGGCTGTGGTGATGGATGCAAATGGCAACCAAGCAAACAATTTGGCATGGGTTGATGTTAAGAAAAAACATAACCGAAAAAAAGCTGCTATTTTTGGCCAATGTGAAAATAATGAACTAGATGTTGTTGTGTGGAAGAAATGGGTACATCTATCTTCATTTAAACCGTCAGTCACAGAGGATAATATTTTGGCGTATGTTGAGAAACATTTGAATGTTAGCAGTGAACATTTATTATGTTATAAATTAATTAAAAAAGATGCTGATCTTTCTCAATTGAGAAGCATTAATTTTAAACTGGGTATTTCCCCTGATTTCTATAAAGAGCTTTTTAAGCCATCGGTTTGGCCGGCTAACGTTAAAGTGCGCCCATTTCAAAATTTTCAAAAGGTCCAGCAAGGACAACTCTTAACATAGAGGTGAAAGATAGTTTTACGAACCTCTCAATCTACTATCAGAATATGTCTGGAATGCGAACTAAATCCAGTGCTGTTCTAATGGAAACATCGCAAATGGATTTTGATGTATTAGTTCTTGTGGAGACGTGGCTAACAATTGATTTTAAAGATGGTGAATTTTTTGATACAAGTTTTTATTCCGTTTTTCGTAAAGATAGGGATTCAGTCAAAACTGGCTGTTCCCGAGGTGGTGGAGTATTAATTGCGGTTAGAAAGTGTTATAATGCTATGATGGTTAACCTGTCTAACAATGACTCCTTACTGGACCAATTGTGTGTCCGCCTCAGTGGCGCAATTAAATCAATGTTTATAGTGGTTTCTTACATTCCACCTCTTAGTTCGTCAACTTTGTATGACGCCCATGTCCAAAATCTTACTACAGTAGTTCCGGATAATGATACTGATGGTTGCATCTTTCTTGGTGATTTCAATTTTAATAAGTTAATTTGGTCTAATATGCCCAATTCCCCTTTTTTATATGCCAATAATGTAAATGATCCTCAGGAGATTAATTTTGTGGATACAATTAGTAGTTTGGATTTAGAGCAAATTAATCCCTTTTACAATACTTTAAAAAGATTTTTAGATCTAGTTTTTATAAGTAAAAATTTAAATTTTTCTATCCAAAAATGTGATCATCCAATCAGTATTCCTGATATGCATCATATCGCTGTTAGTCTAAATGTTGAATTTTATACGTTTCGTGAGAATAATTATCATAACAATGCTTTTGATTTTAATCGCTGTGATTTTAATGTAGTAAATGATTGTATTTCAAATATTGATTGGTTGAATTTGTTTAGTTATAAATCCTTAGATAATTGTTATTTTATCTTTATTAATAATATATTAAACATTTGTGATACCCAAGTACCACGATTGAAGCCAAAAGTTCATAAATTACCATGGTACACTCCTGGTTTGAAGAAACTCAAAAATTTGAGAAACAAATTCTACAAGCTATTCAAAAACTCCAATTCCTTGGATAGCAAGCAAAAGTATGACCACTATGCAAGAGAGTTTTCTTTTCTGAATAAATTTTTATACAAACAGTACATTTTAGGGTTTGAAAATAAGATTAATAACAACCCGAAGTCATTTTGGAACTTTATTAAATCCCGGAAATCCTCCAGTGATTTCCCATCATCAATGAATTTCGATGATTTGCAAGCAAATTCTACGCAGGATCAGGTGAATTTATTTGCTGATTTTTTTAAGTCCAATTTTATTTCCTCTGATCATTTATTGAATTTAAGTCTCTTGAAAACTGTTGAGCCTGTCATTGACTTGGGAGTAATGCAGTTTTCGGAGGGCGACATTCTTTTTGCTCTATCTCAACTTAGTGAGTCTACTAGGTTAGACTTGGATGGCATATCAGCCAGTTTTCTTAAAAAGTGCGGTTCGTCAATTTGTATTCCATTAAAACATATATTCAATCTTTCATTGAAGCTGGGTGTCTTTCTGGATGTTTGGAAGGTGGCTTCAGTTATGCCTATTTTTAAGTCAGGTAGTAGAAGTAATGTCCGCAATTATAGACCAATTTCGAAATTAACTAATATTTCAAAATTACTTGAGCATATTGTATATCATAAACTGTTTTACTCCGTATATCCTTTTCTATCTGAAGCACAACATGGTTTCATCAAGAATCGGTCAACGGTCACTAATCTTTTAGTATTTACAAATTATTGTATTACTAATTTTGAATTTGGTGTCCAAGTTGACACTATTTATTTAGATTTTAGTAAGGCTTTCGATAGAGTTTCTCATAATTTACTTGTTAAGAAACTTTCTAGATTTGGAATTCACTCTTCTTTATTGAATTGGGTGAGTTCATACTTATCTAACAGATGCTCTTTTGTCTCAATTGATAATTGCAACTCTGATTCTTATCTCGCTACCTCTGGGGTTCCTCAGGGTAGTATTCTAGGTCCACTTCTTTTCACCTTATTCATTAATGACATATGCTCATGTTTCCAATTCTGCAATTATCTCCTATATGCCGATGACATTAAATTGTTCGCAGGGATTTCTAATCTTCAGGATTCTATGTCTCTTCAGTGTGACATTGATCGTGTTTTGACTTGGTGTGAAGTGAATATGTTGCCGCTGAATGTTGCGAAATGTTCTCACCTTCCTTTTGGAAGGCGCGTAAAAATGATTAACTCTAGATACTATATTAACAATGAGTTATTGGCAAAAGTTGATAGTAAATTGGACTTAGGTGTTGTCTTTGACAGTAAATTGAGTTTTAGGTTACATATTGATTATGTCATTCCAAGGGCTTATTCAGTTCTGGCATTCATAAGGCGCAATAGTAAGGACTTTATAAATCCTTACACTCGCAAATTGCTTTATGTTACTTTTGTTAGATCAAAATTGGAATATGCTTCTATGGTTTGGAGTCCATTTTATGTTAATCACATAAACCGCATTGAGCGACTACAAAAGAAATTTATTAATTTTGCTTTGTTTTCTATTAACTTCACTGATCCTAGGCCTTCTTATGAATCCAGGTGTTTACTCATACATTTGGATACATTAGCAAATCGGCGCTCCAAAATGTCTGTGTTATTTATTTTCAAATTAATTTCTGGAAAAATAGACTGTCCTTTATTGATTAGTCGTATTGGCTTCAATATCCCTGCTAGGGATTTGCGTACTTGGGAATACTTTAACATACCTATGCATAGATGTAATTATGCTCTTAATGAACCTATTTTACGTGCTCTAAAAGAATGTAATAATATAAATAACAAATTCGATTTAGATTTTTCATTTTCGCTGTCAAATTTTAATGAAATACTAGATTTATTTTACTCTTAGATTTAAGCTAGTCTGTAAGGATCATAATGTCCATAGACTGAAATAAATAAATAAATTATTTAAGCAATTTGTATAACACTTGAAATTTGTTTCGTACCCTCCTCCAGTAACGTGTAATCACAAAAAAGATTTAGTGGATTAAATGGGACAAAAGGGATACAAATAGTACCTTTGATACGACAACAGCTAGATCAATGAAATTCGGTGTGTACGTTCCTATAATGACGTAAACAAGTAAAATATAAAGATTTTTTGAAATTTGTTCTTTTAAGGGATACAAGGGGATAAAAATGGTACCAACCAAACCGCTAAAGATAAAATCATGAAATTCGGTATGCATTTATCTGACTGTGTAGACGTGAAACATAAAGGATTTGTTCGAAAATTGTACTTTTAGGCGGGAAGTGGGGCGAAAGGGATAAAAATGATACCAATTAAACGGTTGCAGTTAGAATAGTGAAATTCGGTGTGTATATTGCTGTGACTGTGTAGACACGAAAAATAAAGATATCTTTCGATATTCGTACTATTAGGATAAAAACGGTATAAAATTGGTAGCTAGAATAATGAAATTCAGTGGTTATACTCGTCAGTCTTCGTAGACACGCATAATATGAGTACTTCTCCCAAATCGTACTTTAAGGTCAACATTTAAACTTACTTCAATTCTTTGTAAAGTCGACAGGCGGTAATCCACCGGTAATTCTATGGAATGCACTCCGTGGTGGATGGTATATAAGATTCGCACTTAACTTCGAACTTAACGCATTTTTACTTGTTTTAACTTAATTGGAATTTTTAGCAATTTTGTTTCTAAGAAATGGAAAACAAACAACAACAAAATTGATGATGCAAAGCAAATTTATATAAGAAGAAAAAAATGTTCAGGAATCGGAATAAAAACTCAAATCCAGTCATATAATGACAAAGAGCGAATTAATAAAAAACCAACCAAAATGATATTTTTTACTAAAATTCCAATTTTCGTAAAAGGCACCTTCAATATTTGCACTTTCGTTTTGGAAGTACGCACTTATATGCACAATCAAAGTCATTTATGATGACTACAAATGCTGCCAATTTCACTTTCAAAGTAGAAAAAAATTAGAAACATTTTTTTTTCGAAAAAAAATTTTTTTTTGCTGCTACAAAAGAAAAACGTAAAAATTACAAAAAATAAGAATTTTTGTTCTATAGTTAACATTCTAACAAAAAGCTGTGTCTAAATGGTAAAAGTCAATGGATAAATGTAGAGATAAAAGATTTTTAATTTTTAAGTTTTTTTAAGCTTTTATGTAAATAATGTAAAATTCCTTTACAAATTATATAACAGCTTTTTTGTTATATTTTTGTAAAATTTGTTAAATTTTTAAGAAAAAAATTGTCAATAAAAAATTAAAAATATAAAATTATCCACAAAGAAAATTTAATATGCATTTCGAATGCTTGCGAAGGCAAATTTTATATTGAAACAATCTTGTTCCTAAAATTGTAAGGTTTCATGAAAGGAAACAGCTCGAAGTTTTTATGAAATACTTTTCACTCTTTATTTAGAAGGCACCGTCGCTTATAAGTAAAGGGTGATTTTTTAAGAGCTTGATAACTTTTTTTTTTTAAAAAACGCATAAAATTTGCAAAATCTCATCGGTTCTTTATTTGAAACGTTAGATTGGTCCATGACATTTACTTTTTGAAGATAATTTCATTTAAATGTTGACCGCGGCTGCGTCTTAGGTGGTCCATTCGGAAAGTCCAATTTTGGGCAACTTTTTCGAGCATTTCGGCCGGAATAGCCCGAATTTCTTCGGAAATGTTGTCTTCCAAAGCTGGAATAGTTGCTGGCTTATTTCTGTAGACTTTAGACTTGACGTAGCCCCACAAAAAATAGTCTAAAGGCGTCAAATCGCATGATCTTGGTGGCCAACTTACCGGTTCATTTCTTGAGATGAATTGTTCTCCGAAGTTTTCCCTCAAAATGGCCATAGAATCGCGAGCTGTGTGGCATGTAGCGCCATCTTGTTGAAACCACATGTCAACCAAGTTCAGTTCTTCCATTTTTGGCAACAAAAAGTTTGTTAGCATCGAACGATAGCGATCGCCATTCACCGTAACGTTGCGTCCAACAGCATCTTTGAAAAAATACGGTCCAATGATTCCACCAGCGTACAAACCACACCAAACAGTGCATTTTTCGGGATGCATGGGCAGTTCTTGAACGGCTTCTGGTTGCTCTTCACTCCAAATGCGGCAATTTTGTTTATTTACGTAGCCATTCAACCAGAAATGAGCCTCATCGCTGAACAAAATTTGTCGATAAAAAATTTCGAACCGAACACTGATTTTGGTAATAAAATTCAATGATTTGCAAGCGTTGCTCGTTAGTAAGTCTATTCATGATGAAATGTCAAAGCATACTGAGCATCTTTCTCTTTGACACCATGTCTGAAATCCCACGTGATCTGTCAAATACTAATGCATGAAAATCCTAACCTCAAAAAAATCACTCTTTACAAATGCTCGCTTCTATTGTTCGATGTGAATTGATTTTCCAGAGCAACTGCTCTGCCTTTTATACACAAATTTAGATAGAAATAATCAAGTAGCTAACAATATTGAACAAGTAGAGTAAATATCAACATGTGTTATAATGAATATTAACCGGTTGTATGAATATAAATATCCACAAGTGGTTTGAAATTATACATTCATACATGTGTGTCGAATAAAATAGTAACAGAACTAATAATTCGTTTCAATATTATGTATTGAGTGTTATTAGTTGGTATATAACCAAATTTCTTGTAATGTGATAAATTTTGCGAAAATCTATTGGAATATATAACCTCTGCATGCAAAACATGCACCTATCTGATCCACTTTTAGTGTAGGTATAATATTTCAAACTTTGATCAAAATCCGATGTAAAATATGGGTTCTGAAGAACTGGGAGCACTCTTCTATGTTGGATAGGGTGACACTGGCTATAAATGTGGGGAAATTTGTTCGAGTTGCGAAACGCAATACTCTATTTTTTTATATTTGACTGGGTCAAAGCTGAAGATAACAAATAACATTTCGATCGGATAACGATAATCCATGCCAAATTGAATAACATTTAAAATTACAATTACAGGTATATTTATATATATGGTTTTATTTTTACATTTTATTATTATTATTATTTTTTTTTTTTCAAAAAATATTTCAATAATATTTATAAATATATTATCAAAAACTATTTTTTTAGTTTTTGCGCTAAAAACGAACAATTCTTGTGCTGGTTGTGTAAATCCCCAAAATATGCAAAAGTTGAACGTTAAACGGCCATAGTGTTCAAAAACTTCAGAAAAAGGTAGTCCAACATATATTCTAACTAGGGTTTGGGATTTCCCGGACTTTTTTCGTTTCCCGGGAAAACGGGAATGAAAAGTTTCATTCCCGGGAATCCCGGGAAAACATAATTTATTTTAGGTACATCCAATATGGTTTAAAATATCAAAATTGGTGTGCTTTTTTAACCCATTAAAGTACACCGTAAACGTCCGTGTACACTATTTAAAGGTTTTCGTACACTTTTGATAATTTTCAATATGAATGCAATTCCAATAGAACTATATGGCACAAGGGATCGGGAAGAACAGAACAAAATAATAATAATCTAAAAATAAATATTTTTTATTATTTTAGTAGTTATTACGAAAATAATTGAAAAGAAAATTGATAAATGAAAATAACATTAGAGTTTAGGGTGAAAATACTGACATATTACAAATTAAAAACGAACGTTTTTGTTAAAATATTTAAGAAATTATTTTCCATTTTAATATTTTACCCTACACAAATCACAAAGGATTAGAGGAGTCATAATATTGGACATTTAAATCACAAGCACAACGGACTGTCACCTACACTAGATTCAAAATTAAAAAAAAAATGTTTAAGGAAACAAAGAACTTGTATGACTGAGAATGTTATGGCTTGTTTAATTTAGAAGATTCATTCGTCTAGAGAGGAACATATTTTGCAGAAGAAGAGAAAAAATATTCTAAACTGTAGAAGCAATAGAATCATTAAAAAATTTAATATTAATTAAATAAATTCATAAACAATAAAAACATTGGAATAGTGCAGTCCTTAGTTCTCACAAATGGTCATTTAAATACTTCTATTCATATTAGATTTCTCTTGAAAGTTTTCAAGTGAACAATTTTAAATTTTATCCCTATTTTTAGACCATTTCATACTGGTTTCACATGTAAAGTAAATTCTTCTTTGAGAAGATTTTCACTATTTATTTCGTAGATTTTTTGGTGAAAACAGGAAATTTAATGCCAGCCATAGTATTGTCAGTATGATGTTTTTGTTTCACGATAAAAATCTTGCAAATATCTTCACAAAAAGTATGTATTCCCCTTCCTTTCATATAGTATAACTAAATTAGTGCTCAGAATATTAATAATAAAATATTTTTTAATATTTCCCGTATTCCCGGGAAAATTAAAATAAAACGATTCCTGAATTCCCGGACCCCAAACCCTAATTATCTCACGTACATAGTGCAAGGTAATCTAACTTCATGATTCTACCAATCCTTATATTTTGTGTGTCTATGCAGTCAGAGGAATGTATACACCGAATACCTTGATTCTAGCTGCGGCCATTTGCTTGGTACCATTTTTATCTTCTTTTTTCCCATTTTACCCCGTTAAGAGTACGACTTACGAAAATATCTTTATTTTACGAGGGATATTCACACACAATTTCATCATTCTAGCTGTAGCCCTTTAGTTGGTACCATTTTTATCCCTCTGTTCCCATTGTATTCCTTGAAAGTACGAATTTGGAAAAACCTTTTAATTTTCCGTGTCTACTCAGTCTGAGTAAAGTATACTCCGAATTTTATGACTCTAGCTGCGATCACTTGGTTGGTAGAATTTTTATCCCTTTTTTTCATTTTAACCCCAACACCTAATTTTAACAGACGGACAGAAGGACGGACGGACATGGCTAGATCGTCTTAGACTATTATGACGATCAAGAATATATATGCATTATAGGGTCTCAGGTCAATATTTCAAGGTGTTACAGACGGAATGACAAAGTTAGTAAACCTCCATCCTGGAGGTGGAGGTTATAAAAATATTTTATTTTAACAACAAAAACTATTTTATTTTAGTTCACAAAAATGAATGAAACCACAAAATATTCTATTTCAAAAAATATATATAAATATTTATATAATGTTTATTTTATATATAAATATTCATAGTTATTTCTAAGCCGTCGTTCTGTTTCTGCAACTGCACTGCGAGAAATAACCTGTTACAATCAATACGTCAGTCCTTCAGCCAGCTGGTAACCTTTCAGCTGCCATGTGTCCACCTGACCTTCTGTATTCACGTCTTTATGTTTACCTATTTTACTGTCCACCTATTTTCTTGTTTCCAAGTGTTACTAATTTTCTATCTTCCGGCCTTATTGCCGTCTGGTCTTCCTGTACTCAGTCTCCACTGCACTCTAGTCCTCCCTATGTGCCTGTCTATGTGTCTGATCCCTATCCTCTTGTCATCAATCGTCATAATGTACTCCTCCTTCCATCACAACGTTTTCTATATCTGCTTTCCAGGGACTGTTCTTTGGACTTATTTCTTCCGCAGATTTCATCATCTTCATAATCTTCCAAAGGATTTATTTTTTTCAATATATCTGTGTTTTGATAAGGCCACCATATAAAGGCAACCAGCCTTGTCGTTAGCTTTTATAACCCTAGAAAGTCGTGTTGCTATTGAAATTGATCTCTATTGAAAGTATTCCAAAATACACACAAATATTGGTAGTCTTTTCAGCCGGAATTACACTAGTAAGAAGAAGAAACATCAATGCCACCTAATGTACATTTCCGGGAATCCCATAGAAATATATCTCATTAAAGGTAATGATTCTAAGCCATTGAGGAGAGTACGATTTGTGTGTAATTTCCCAACTTCGTTGCAAATACAAACATCACAGTGGGATAATATTTTTCTTATAATAATTCCCACATTTGTGTCTCTAAGAAACTTGGGAAACTTTCCAATGAAATGGTATCAAGGACACAAAATAGTAGAAAAGAATTATCATAAAAAAAAACTTTTTCCTACTCCGGAGCTTTAAAGAAAATGTTTTTCTTAAAGAAAGAAAATGCCAACAGGCATGCCACACAGACAGACTCCCAGTGGAACATCATTAGTTGGATAATTCACAGAAAACGCCCGAAACGCCATGAAGATTCGCCGGAAACTTATAGCGTGACATAGACATTTTTAGGTACGTTGTCTTTATGTTGCAAATAAATTCCAGCTTGTTATAACTTCCTATTATTAATCCCCCAAAGTCGGAGCTAACGAAAGTTAATGGTATTAAATTTCCCCTGAAATAATTTAGCATTTATTGAAAAGCGTTCTGCATAAAATATTTATAAGCAATTTTCATATGCCAAACAAACCAAATGGAAAACAAATGAAACGAATGACGTTGTGTGTGTGTGTGTTAACATACCCCGGCGCTGAAATCACGTTTAACGAGGCTGAAAGCTAGGTCTACGAGACCCACTTTAAACAAACAGTTCCAGGAATTACCGGCATTTCATTTGCCGAAAGTAGCTCATGAATAACTATAACCCGCCCATGAGTAGAGGCCGTGCTTATGTGTGGGCCGGAAAAAATTAAAAATTCTACTCGTGCTTGGGCTCGGGCTCACAGCTAATAAAAATAAAATAAAAATTTATAACAACCCCCTCCTTCCCTGAGAAAAAAAACAAATAATCTGTTGTGTTGTTTTTGGTTTTTCCTGTTCATGCGGTTTTTTTTGGGAGAGCTCACCTTTTGTATGTATTTTGCTCGGCTGCTTGTTTCAGGGATATGTCCTTTTCCACGAATTCAGGGCCAGAATATACATATGTAGCTAAGTAGCTGTAGGCCAGGCGTAGAAACAAATCAAATTTACATTTCCGTCAATAATAATGATAGACCGCACTCGCACACACGAACACGCTCGTTCGCTCACACCCGTCCGCCTAAAAGTAGGCTCGCTTACACGACCGCCCTTTGTACACACACCACGGTGGCGTTGGTTAGTTTTGTGGTATTTTTAGACGTTTTTCAAAAAAAAAATATCGCCGCACAATAAACATTCGTCGGCGTTTTTATTTAGATCTTTCCGTTTGCCATTAATTTAATATTTTATGGGCTTAGGTCCCTCGTTTTAAGGGCTATAAAGATTATTTTTGATTTTGTTTACAGCATACTTTTAGGGGTTTTTATTTGAAAGGGCCACATAAAGGCAAATTAATTTATGGCACCCGCACACATAAATGTAATGCTAATATTTTCACAATTTTTCTAACACAAAAACATTGACATTTACAAATGTAAAAGGTTATTGTTGTTGTTAGGAGTTTTCGTTGTATTTTTTGGGCTACACTCGCCGGCTCCTCGTCTTTCACTCCTTTGGCCGACGCATTGACAACCACATGAGCAGAAAAAAGCACGTTTAAACACCTTCGTTTCTTTGGCTTTGTATCTGTTATCGGGTGACGTAAAGGCAGCGGAAATCGTTTAGTGAACTTGCCATTCACAGCCTACCGCTAGGCGTTAACGAACATGACCAAACAACACCTACGTGGGTTTATATATATTCACTTTTTTCTTTCATTTCATTTTCGTGTAACCTCATTTACATACAATCAATCAATGTTAGGTTTCGGATTTTTTTTGTTTTGCTTTTTCTCAACTTTGCTTTAACTAATTCCGTTTGACCGTGATTATTTTCTTTCAATATCGTATTATTATTATTATCGCAAGCCCCCGTCGAAAATAGGCTTTAATTTCATAACATTGAATACACAACAACTCTCAGCGCGCACACACACACACTCCATACACCTCAACCAGTATGACAAACATAAAATTCATAAATTTTTGATGCGCTTCTGTCTACCGTCCTTAACGTTTCGATATCATAGACTGATTTCATTTTAGCTATGCTCCACAGCTTGCCTTACCGAGTTCCTCACAACAACAAAACATCCTAGCATATCCTTTGCTTTGCTTACGCTGGCTTTACAAGGAACTCCCCCTATTTTCATTCCCGGTATTTGTGGAGTGCGCATGTCGTCCTACGCTTCGCAAGAGCACCTTGGAATACGACGAATACGACAGCTGTGTAGACTTTTTGGTGTGCGTTTGTAGACATTCCAAGGATTTGTGTGTGAGAGTTCGTACGCGTGAGAGAGAGCATATAAATGTTCGTATTTGCCGCTCTGCTGTTGCTGTACATTTTCGTATCCGTATCCGTTGTTGTAATGCTGTCACACCGCCTTAACATATGCTGCACTTTCGTTGTATACCACTACACTGTTTCTAAGTGATTTTTTTTTGGAATAAATGCATATCAAAATTTCAAATTAGTAGTGAGAATTAAGAAACTACAATAATAAATTACCATTGGACTCAAAAGGAGAGCAAATCAGCCTAATAAATTCAATTGCCATGACGAAGATTTATTTGTTCATGGAAATGGTCGTATCCAAAAATTTAAATAAAAACAAGTAAAAACGGCGTTAAGTTCGGCCGGGCCGAATTTTATATACCCTCCACCATGGATGGCATTCCACAGAGGTTGTCGGTTTTCGTAGCAGTGCAGTAATATTACAGGAAAATATGATTTTTTAATACAGCCAAACCAAAACAAATATAAATATTGAAAAAATAATTTTATAAATATAATATTTTAATTGTTTCAAACCACGCTTATAAGGCAAGGTTACCAATACGTTTACATATCGAAATAATACTTCACGTCAATTTAAAAAATAAATATTCTTATATTTATATTTTCAAAAAGCTTAAATACCATAAATATTGGTAGATAGTGGGTGCTACAGTTGGTTGTATTTCCAGTCTATTTTAATTCCAAAAGTCCAAATTTTGAAAATCCTTTATCAGAAGTACATAGTGCAAAATAACCTAACTTCATGATTCAACCGATTTTTGCCGTAAAAGAATAAGTACGAATTTGGAAAAAAACTTTTTATTGTGCGTGTCTATGCAGTCAGAGGAATGTATACACCGAATTCCATAATTCCAGCTGCGCCCATTTGTTTGGTACCATTTTTAATCCCTTGACGTTTCTACGCAATTAGAATTTCATAATTCTAGCTGTAGTCCTTTAGTTGGTACTATTTGTATCCCTCTGTACGAATTTCGAAAAATCCGTTTATTTTCCGTGCCTACGCAGTCAGAGGAATGTATACACCGAATTGCATGACTCTAGCTGCGGTCATTTGTACTATTATATCCCGTGTACTATTTATATCCCGTGTTTCCATTTTAACCCTAAAAACTACGAATTTCGAAAAATTCGTCTATTTTCCTTGTCTACGCAGTCAGTGGAATGTATACTCCGAATTTCATGAATCTAACTGCGTTCATTTGATTGGTACTATGTTTATCCCCTCTTTTCATTTTAACCCCAAAAAGTACGAATTTGGAAAAATTTTGTTTATTTTAAGTGTCTACGCAATCAGAGGAATGTATACACCGAATTTCAGTATTCTAGGTGTAGCCGTTTGGGTGGTACCATTTTTATCCCTCCGTACCCATTGTACCCTTGAAAGTACGAATTTGGAAAAAATACCTTTTATTTTTCATTTCTATGTAGTCAAAGGAATGTATACTCTGAATTTCATGACTCTAGCTGCGGTCATTTGTTTGGTACTATTTTTATCCCCTTTTTCTATTTTGACCCCAAAAAGTGTGAATTTCGAAAAATCCCTTTATTTTACTTGTCTATGCAATCAGAGGAATGTATACACCGAATTTCATTATTCTAGGTACAGCCGTTTGGTTGGTATCATTTTTATCCCTCTTTTCCCATTTTACCCCTTAAAAGTACGAATTTGGAAAAAATACTTTTATATTATATATCTACTCAATTAGAGGAATATACACACCGAATTTCGTGTTTCTATCTATTGACTTTTAATATGTACCATTTTTATCCCTTTTTTGCCCCATTTCACCCCCTACAAATAAGAATCACTTTATGGTGCACGTTTTTGCTATAAGGGGAATGCGCATACCAAATATCAAGCAAATATAAACAGACATATTCAAAAAACATGCTTAAATACGCTAAAATATTAGGGATTATTATGGATATTTTTAGTGCTTGTGAGGGAAAATTTCTCCCTTTGGGCCGATTTCGCCCCGTTGCAATCCCAACCGATCTACGACTATAAGACGCATTTATGTAAAATTTGAACGTTCTAGCTCCTTTCGTTTAGATGCTAGCGTGCTTTCCACAGACGGACAGGCGGACGGACAGGCGGACGGACGGACATGGCTAGATCGTCTTAGAATTTAATGACGATCAAGAATATATATACTTTATAGGGTCTCAGGTCGATATTTCAAGGTGTTACAAACGGAATGACGCATTTATGTAAAATTTGAACGTTCTAGCTCCTTTCGTTTAGATGCTAGCGTGCTTTCCACAGACGGACAGGCGGACGGACGGACATGGCTAGATCGTCTTAGAATTTAATGACGATCAAGAATATATATACTTTATAGGGTCTCAGGTCGATATTTCAAGGTGTTACAAACGGAATGACAAAGTTAGTATACCCCCATCCTGGAGGTGGAGGGTATAATAAAAAAAAAAACAAAATTAAATATTTGATTTGAACTGGGATATTCACTTGGCTCAAGATCATTTTGCATATGAGTCATTCCATGTCAAGCGGTACGGGTTTTGACCTCGATAGCTGCGATTGTTTTGAAACTTTGTGTATGTATTTTTCTCATAAAAATATTGTGTATGTATTTTTGGAAGGAACAAATCAAACATTGATTACAGACCGAAGTAAAACAAACGAAAAATTAAAAAAAAATAAAATAATATTTAAATTTTTGATGGGGGTTTCGTCCAAAAAAAAAAAAGATTCAAAAAAAATAATATTTTTTCTTTTCATTTTATTGGAGTCTGTTCCTAAACCACTGTTTGTATGTAATAGTTAAATAAGCAACATTTGTAGCCATCATAAGTACCTTTAATTGAACATATAAGCGGTTGTTATAGGTCTTATATTTCCCAAATGAGAGTACAACCATTAAAGGCATATTCGGAATTTTAGTAAAAATTAAGAAAAAATATAGCCATAATTTTGGTTAAATTTGTAATTATCATTTTCGAGTTTAGAAACTCAATAGTCAGCAGAAAATGTTATGCATAGCCCTGTTGAATAGTACTATCATCTGACTATCAAGTTGTGAACAGCTGACCATCAGCTGATCAATAGCACGTCAGATTCCAATGTTAGCAATTCATCATGTGACCTTCAGCTGATCAACGGCAAACTATAAGCAGATCATCATAGCCGACATGAATGCAGTGAAACCTCTTAACAGCGGACAGTCACGGTCACCCAAAATTAGTCTGCATAAGGGAGGTGTCCGCTTATGGGAGGGAAAATAAAAAAATATATTTTATGCCCATGCCCACATAAGAAAGTGTCCGCTTTATTATAATGAAAATTTTAAAGTTTTGATTGATTTTGGAAAAAATGTTTTTAAAACCTGACAATCAGCTGTTCATTCAATATATGTTCAATAGCTGCCCATCAGCTGTTCATTATATGCACAATAACTGCCCATCAGTAGACAATCAGGTGATCAGTAGGTGAACGGCAGCTCATCAATAGCTGATAGATAATAAACTGATCAACAGCTTGTCATCAGCTGCTGCAGCCGTCTGCGAGCTAAACGCTCCTGCAAATACCCAAAAAATCATGTTTATATATTATTTATATATTTTTAATTATGTATATATTTGTTTTGCATTTTTGTATTTTTTTCTGATTGATAGGCCCTTGAAAGCACTTTAAATATAAATTTTGAATATAGTCTTATAGTAACTTATTGGTCGAATTATTGGACGTTTATAGTTTTTTTTTTCACAATGACTACTGAAAAGTGTTTCGTATTTGGTATAAAAACTAGCTGCAGTCAATACCCTTCAATGATAAACAGCGGAAGAAAATTGACGCCGCAGCGTTCATTTTCGTAAACAGAGTTTGAAAATGTTGGCTCTGAAAATCCATCTCCTGTATTAAATTATTTCGTATATATTCTTGTATTCGTATATAGAGAAAATGTTTCCAAGAAATATAGGTTTTCAGCTGTCAATTTAAAAAAAAACACGAAAAAGTCAATCTTAACGTCCATAAATACGACCAATGAGTTATTCTAAGACAAGAATAAAAATTTATATATATAAGGTTCTATTAATTCAGAAAAAATTTGGACAAAAATGCAAAATAAAAAATTACATGATTTTTAGATATTTTTTATTTTTGGATTGTTGTGTTATTAAAAAACGCAGTGCAACTTGAAAAAATATAACCATGTACGGACACCACGGCGTGATAAAAGACAAAAAATACCAGTGTCTTCCAGTTTTGCCCAAAGTCGTGCATTTTTTTATGGACCTCCAAAGATTTGGGGCCTCGGTGTCATTTTTGCAAGAAGTGATCATTTTCTCAGGTTCATATCTGGCAAACCGACCCTATGAGGCAAATTTGTAGCTATTGTCATAAAGAACAAAAATTGTGGACTTATAAAATCAAAAAAACTTCATCTTCAAAGTCACAATCGCAAAGAACTTTGAAAAAATCGATTTTTTTAACCTTCTTCCCCTGTTCAGATTCAACCGTTCAAAATTCAAAGAAACAATGAAATGCAAAAATGTACCTAAGATCTCACTTAACAACTTTCTTGATTATATGTACTTCCTTGGAATGATTCTTAACACCGTTCATGTAGGAAAATATATCTTCCAGTACTTTTTCTGTTAATGGTCAGTCCGACTACAGTGCGAATGAGTGATATTATCCTTAATCAACAGCACGTATACGCCACCTACACACACTAAAGCCTTTAAGATTTGTTCGACGAAATTTGCGAAGATGAAGTTTTTTGATTTTATATGTTCACAATTTTTGTTCTTTATGGCAAGATATTAGCCTGAGAAAATTATCACTTTTTTGCAAAAATGACACAGAGGACCCAAATGTTTAGTACAAGAGTGGGAGACACGATTTTTTTTATCACATAGTGGTGTACGTATATGAATATATTTCCATGACTTAAAAATTTATACAGTGTAATCTAAACTTCATTTCTGGGTTGTTAATATAAGTTTGGGAGCGATCAAGAGTGACCAAATGATACGAATTTACAAGGAATTAAACAAGAATTCAATGATCTCTATAATAATTGTATGAAAGATGCAAAAGAGCCCTTTGGAAGCCTCTATCGAGATTTCAGATACTACTGACCAATTGCAATCAATGTACAAGTTATGAAAGTAAATTTCAACGATCGTTGCCGCAGTAGCCATGAGAATGAAAGATCGAACAGGTCTTCTGCATCAGATAAACTCTAATAAATCGACACTACTCGTGAAGGTACTGCTTTGCGAGATACTGGGAATTGATATAGGCGATCTAGTTAAATGTCTCAATCATTCTGGGTAAATATACCAGATATTTTCCGACTAAATTGCTCACAGAGTAAACGATAGCAAAGAATCCTGTGTAGAAAAAGCTCCATAGATTTCATATATTTCTTGCAATAAAACTTTTGATATTTTTAAACATCCTTTGATCTAGTATTCCAATCCTTTTTGCCCTTTTCTTTTAATTTTTTCCATACCCTCTCATTTCTAATTTTGCTAAACCGATTGCCTTTGCCGGACTTTATCCCCAGATCGTAAATAGGGCTTATGTCCGTTGGGTTTATGTCATCTCAACTCAATTTATATTTTCTCAATTTTCACATTGATATGGTGTAGGATGGCTGCTGTGCCTGGCTTAGTGTTGTGTTCTATGTTTAGTTCGTTGTTATTGTTTTTGTTGAAAACATTTTTATTGGTATTTAAAGACAGAAAAATAGAAGAAAAAAGATGAAAAAATCCAAAACGAAAGAAGGAAAGTAGGAATTGTTTGCATGGTTTAGTATTTCACTGACCTTTGGTGTACGAGTATAACCCACTGTATGGCTGGTTATTTATTGTTATGCAAAATTTATAATAGTTTCCAGAGTTGCCGTGGCTGTTGCCAGTGTTGTTGTTGTCGTTTCTGTTTCTATTTTAGTTTATGTTCATGTTGCTGTTGCTGTTGTTGTTGTGGCTGTGTGAGTACATTGTGGACTTGTTTGAGCTTTAAAAAGGTTTAGAGGTTTACACGAAACTTTCGATTTGGGTTATCAACTACAATAAATTTTTCATTTCGTTTATTCTGTTTCTTTTGTGTGTTTGTTTGGTCGTCGGCATGTAGGACTACCCAACATGTAAACATATATGCTGGGTTCCGAAAGTACAACATTTACAAGTTTAAGAGTTTTTTAATATAGTAGAGCCACACAAAGCAAAGTATGCTTAGGTTAGGTTAGACAAATGCGAAGTTTGTTTCTGGCGCAAGCATCTAACATAAATATGGGGTCGTCGTCTGCACACAGGATGACCTTTGAATATGTGGCCCATTAGTTAGGCGCGTGGACTTTCATGAATAAATGCCTCAACAGGGATACTAATGTGGGAGGGATACAACAAATATCAGTTTTTAAATTCGAAATACTAGATTAAATTAAATAAATAAATCTATTGAATAGAAAATATTTAAGAAAAAATACCTAAATGTCTTGTCATTGTCTAGGTAGACGTTTGCGTAATTTGCACAAATATTAAAAACGTTCAAAAAACAACTATGAAATTTTGCATCTTTTAAGTACAAGGATTTATTCGATCAGTCATGCTTTTTGTTGTGTAAAATCTATTGAGTAAATTTGTAGTGTGTTTAGATGAAATCAATAAATAAAAATTAGAAAATATATATTTTTCGTTTGTTTTATTTCGGTCTGCAATCAAAATTTGATTTGAACTGGGATAGTGCCCCGGCGGTAGATTTTTCAACCAGACACTCGGGCTCTTTAAATCCAAAACACTGGGCGACGGTCCAAAATGAATTTTATGTTTTTTATTGGATTTCAATTCGTAAAACAATGAGAGATGTGAACTGGAATTTTGACCTAAAATTAATATTAAAAAAACGAAGCGGTGTTTTACTCCTTAAGTAGTAGTGTGCAGCAAAGTAATACATGTCGCCATTCCATTTGTAAATAAATTTGCATTCTATAAAATATAGATACAAAATGGTCTTGAGCCAGGACAATTTCTCAGTTCAAATCGAATGTTTATTAGAAATTTTAAATTATTTTTTTAACGAGAAAACAAAAAACTACAGGGTGCGGCTAAAGTGACTATATGATGTAAAACAATTGTAACTTCTTTGCTTGCGAATATTTAACTTTTTCTTTTTTCCTATTTCAGAAATTAAACTTGGGAGAATATTTAAAAATGGAACGCTATACAATTGCGCAATTACGCTTGGAATTTGCTAGAACACTTTTAAATCTCGTTGATAAAAATGAAATTTTTTTGTCAAATTTAATGATGACCGACGAAGCGCATTTTCACTTGAACGGTTCCGTAAATAAACAAAACAACAGATTTTGGGGATCCCAAAATCCCAAAAATCTTCATCAGAAATCTTTACAACTAAAGGACAACATTCAAGAAGAAATTGATCGTATACCACAAGAAACACTCAACAAAGTTATGGAAAATGCCATAAAAAGAGCACATTTTTGCGTTAGAGAAAACGGTTCTCATTTAACTGATATTATTTTTCATAATTAATGTAAAAAATAACATAAAATAAACTTTCTTTTTATCATAAATTTTTTTGTTTTTTTCATTCCATTCAATAGTTATTTAAAAAACAAATCATATAGTTACTTTAGCCGCACCCTGTATAACTTTGTGTTTTCTGAGGAGAAAATATTTAAGCCCGACCGAAGGCCTTCAAAACAGAAATTTTACCTTTACTGTGAGTATCTTTGAATATACCAGAGATTAAATATATTTTGGGCGATTTTTCAACTTAAAAATTAGTAAAATTTTCTGTCGAATTTTCATATGAAAGATTACCAAATTTTTTGGTCGGTTTTGCATTTATCTTTTACACCCTCCACCTCCAGGATGGGGGTATACTAACTTTGTCATTCCGTTTGTAACACCGTGAAATATCGACCTGAGACCCTATAAAGTATATATATTCTTGATCGTCATAAAATTCTAAGACGATCTAGCCATGTCCGTCCGTCTGTTGAAAACACGCTAGCATCTAAACGAAAGGAGCTAGAACGTTCAAATTTTTCATAAATGTGTATTATAGTCGTAGATCGGTTGGGATTGAAACGGGGCGCAATCGGCCCAAAGGGAAACATTTTTCCCTCACAAGGACTAAAAATACCCATAATAATCCCTAATATTTTAGCGTATTTAAGCATGCTTGATATTTGGTATGCGCATTCCCCTTATAGCAAAAACGTGCACCATAAAGTGGTTCTTATTTGTAGGTGGTGAAATGGGGCAAAAAGGGATAAAAATGGTACATATTAAACGACAATAGATACAAACACGAAATTCGGTGTGTACATTCCTCTAATTGAGTAGATGCATAATGTAAAAGTATTTTTTTAAATTCGTACTTTTAAGGGGTAAAATAGGAATAGAGGGATAAAAATGGTACCAACCAAACGGCTACACCTGGAATAATGAAATTCGGTGTATACATTCCTCTGATTGCGTAGACATTTAAAATAAACAGATTTTTCGAAATTCGTATTTTTTGGGGTTAAAATGAAAAAAGGGTGTAAAAATAGTTCAAATCAAATGACCGCAGCTATAGTCATGAAATTCGGAGTATTCATTCCTCTGACTGTGTAGACACGGAAAATAAACTGATTTTTCGAAATTCGTACTTTTTGGCGTCAAAATAAAAAAGGGGATACAAATAGTACCAACCAAATGACCGCAGCTAGAGTCATGAAATTCGGAGTATACATTCCTCGTACTTTCAAGGGATACAATGGTACAAAGGGATAAAAATTGTACCAACTAAACGAATACAGCTAGAATGATGAAATTCTAATTGCGTAGAAACGTCAAGGGGGTAAAAATGGTACCAAGCAATTGGGCGCAGCTGGAATAATCGAATTTGGTGTATACATTCCTCTGACTGCATAGACACGCACAATAAAAGGTTTTTTTCCAAATTCGTACTTTTTCTTTTACGGCAAAAATCGGTTGAATCATGAAGTTAGGTTATTTTGGACTATGTACGTCTGATAATGGATTTTCAAAATTTGTACTTTTGGAATTAAAATAGAATGGAAATACAACCAACTGTAGCACCCACTATCTACCAATATTTATGGTATTTAAGCTTTTTGAAAATATATATATAAGAATATTTATTTTTTGATTTGAAATAAATAATGGTTTGAAATAATTAAAATATTATATTTATTTATAAAATTATTCTTTCAATATTTATTTTGGTTTGGGTATTAAAAAGATTATATTTTCCTATAATATTACTTCACTTCTACGAAAACCTACAACTTCTGTGGAATGCAATCCATGGTGGAGTGTATATAAATTTCGGCCCGGCCGAACTTAACGCTGTTTTTACTTGTTTTTGTATCTGTCTGTCTGTCTGGCTGGTGTACACGATAACTCTCGAAAGGAGTTAAGGAATCAATTCAAACTTTGTACATTATTATATAGGGTCCGCCAAATAACTTTTATTTTTTTTGAAAATGCTATAAAAAAACTACTGAATATTTTCTCAAATTTCTTTTTTTATTTGAAAGTACAATCCTACCAGTTAATAATGGAAAATAATTTCATTCAAATGGCTGCCTCGGGCACCCCACAAATAATAGTCCAACGGTTGAATAGTTGAAAAAAAAACGTTAGATGGCGGACCCCATATTTTTCCCAAGCTTAGTTTAAGTTCGAAGATAGGCAAAAGTGCCTTCTGGTACCTCCCACACATATTGTACATATTCCTAGGTTAAATAAAAACCAATGAAACTTCCACAGAGATATACCGAGTTAACTATATTTTGGTATATGATAAAGTTTTTATAAGAACTTTGAGCGTTCCTTCTGGTACCTCCAACACAAATCACCCCAACCTATCTAAAATTAAAGCTGTTATAACTTATACACGGATGGTCGGAATACTCTGAAATTTGACATTTGGCACTGCTTTTATGGATGTTTGATACACATGAAATGTGGATAATATTGCCACACCCCTTCTAGTACCTCCCACACAAAGTGACAAAAGCCTGGGTTAAATAAAACCTATATAACTTCCATACGGGTTAACAAAATCAGTTGCAATTTGTTATGTGAAAATGTTTTTAAAATCGCATTAAACCTAAAAAATATTTATGCTTTAGCCCTAGAAGGGCGTGGCTCTATCCTATCCACACAAATGTCTCTATCCTATGTAAAATTAAATCCTTTATAAGTCCTATACGGGTGTCTGAAATCCATTATGACTTCATATTTGCTCATGTTTTTATAATTGTTTTATAATTTTTTATAAATTGTTCGAAGCTAGGACCATATGCCACATACCTTATGGTACCTTCCACACATTTCATCCGGTCCTGAGTAAAATTTAAGTTAATTTTCGTAGATATGTTCTCTGAAAGTCAGGGTATATATAAGTCGGTTTTGCCGACTGACATTTTCTTACTTGTTTTTTTTTTGTTGTTTTGGTCCATTTTCATTATTTTTGGACGATTTGTCATCGGGTGATTTTTCATGCCGTCGTTAATATCATCACATTTCTAAGCAATTCTACGGACCACGCCAACTCTAAAATTGGGTCTCTTATTTCATTTTTACATTCTTAGCGCCAGCAACAAAATCAGTACCAACATTTATGGAAGAAAAATCAAAACAATTTTTTTATACACTCCACCTCCAGGATGGGGTATACTAACTTTGTCCTTCCGTTTGTAACACCTTGATCGTCATAAAATTCTAAGACGATCTAGTCATGTCCGCCCGTCTGTCCGTCCATCTGTTGAAAGCACACTAGCATCTAAACGAAAAGAGCTAGGACGTCCAAATTTATAGTCGTACATCGGTTGGGATTGAAACCAAAAAAAAAAAAAAAAAAAATACAAATGAAAAAACTAAAACAATCACATAATATTCTCAGACATTTTCAAAACATTTGGAATTCATAATAAATGAATACAAATATATTTTAATATTGTCGTTACTATTATTGTAGTTATTCAAGTAAAGAGCTTAATTCTTCTAAATGAAAATTTTAAATTGGTCTTTCAAAAATATAGATTTTTTCATAATCAACAAATTTGTTGTAGAAGGTGATATTGGCATTCCACAAAGGTATCTTCCTAACCCAGGCCATATGTATACGAAAGCCAAGTTGCAAACCAATTTTAGCATTAAATTAAACGCCTTACAAACAGCTCAACTAGGCTTACAATAATTTTCCCATCAGGCCATTCCCCACCACAGTTTCTGAGATCGTGTTCCACATCCTGCCGACTCTGAGCTAAATTAAGGATTATGTCGATTTAGCATCAATCAAAAGAAATTGTTAGCCCCTACCCCCACTGTCAGCGCAAAAAAATCTAATTTCATAGCAAAATGTTTGCGGCCAGCTAAGTACTTAACAATTCCCACAACGAACCGGTCAACGGTTGCGCAAAATCATTTTCTGCTACGGCCGGCCGACCGTCCGACCGTTGATGTCTTAACTTTGGCAATAACATTATAAGTTTTTTTTTTTGCTGCTGCTGCTTGCCAGCAAAAATATGCCTTGGTAATATGACTTTTAAACAATTTTAAATATTTTATTAAATGCTCGAAACGTACCCCGACCACAGAAAACCCACAAATCCTACACGGATGCAAAGAATGTCTGCATAAGTATCATAGACAGCTGCCAATAAGTGTACTTGGAGGGCTTTTGTTTTGGTTTTTTTTCTTGTGGAATCCAGCAAACTTTTAACCTCAAATAAACAAAACGAAATGTGAGGCCAAGGCAGATTTAAATTGCCACACAGATAAAAAAAAATCCCTTTCCTCCTTCTTCCTCTCCCAAGAAAAAAAAAAAAACTCACATCATCATTTATGTGAGCGATTGGTGGTGTGTAACGCGGGAATGTCAGGCCTTTAATGCATATCAAAATCTCATTTGTGAGCGATGAACGCTCAAGAAATGCGAAATCGTGAATAGCGAAAACGTTATTAAAGTAGGGGATTTGTGGAGCAGAAATTGAAGCGCAGGCAAAAAAGGTCTCGTTAAGGCGGAGGCTAACAACGTCACCAACAGCAGCAGCAGCCGAGTGTCAATGCGTAACGAATAAAAGAACAAACAGACAAACAAACAAAAAAGAACAGCCACTGCCACGATAAGCAACGCGTGTTGCCAGAGTCATTTTACAACATAATTTGTCCCCGGTTGTGTGGCGAACTCGAGGGTGGCTATGTCAACTCGGGAAAACAATATTATTATCCAAAGTGGGTTTGGAATTTGCCTTGTCATTGTCATCGCTTATATTGAGTTATACAACTGAATTTCCTCAGCCCGCCACCTTTACAAACCCACCTCGTATTCCCGCTGCTAGTTAGTTTACGCCTCGAACACAAAAAAGCATGAAATACTATAAAGAGAATAAAAGTAACGCTAAACTTTTCCAATTAGCGACAAACAAGCATTCGAGATTCACTAGCTCCCCTCAACTTACCCCACCCCGCGACCAAGCGGTTGCAGCCCTTCTACCCCGCTCAGCATGCGATTCGCACAAAAAGTGTAGGTGCTGTTTGAGGGGGTGGTGAAAAAAAATTAAAAACAGATTGCCAAGTAAACTTACAAATACAATTAAAAAAAAAACAAACAACAACAAGAACACGAAGAGGACACGGTCGCTAATGTCACGGTTGCGGGTGTTTTTCAGGACTTGGTAAAGGCAAAACTTGCCGGTATCTCAAAAAAAAGTGATCACATGCCACTGAGGAATGGGCTGCTGGGAGCCACAATAAAGTTGTTAAACGGCATAACCATCTGCTGCCGCTGCTGTCCGGTGACATTAACATTGCCCGAATGATGACCACAAGCAGTGGAATCATCATCATCATCATAAGGGGCCAGTAACAATGTGACAAACATTATTACTATCGCCGTCATTACCATCATAATTAGGAGATCAGGTTATAAGCAATGTAATTAGCGGAAATTCGTGGCTATATATGGGGGCAGCTCGAGGAATATCTGGCCAAGACTATACTCTACAGTGTGGTTGATTAATATGTCGAAGCTCTAGTAAACTGCATGACAAAAGAATGGAAAGCACTTTTTAATCATTTCCCAATAGAAGAGAGTACAGGCTTTCCACACCCTCAGAATCGATTCAATTTCATATTCGAAAACCAAATCACTATATTTGCTAATTTTATATATTTGCTAATTTTTTTACAAAGGTATAGCAAGAGAGTTTCCATTTAAATATAGAAAACGAAATTTATAAAAATTATCCGGGTAATTAATCGAATGCAAATCGACTAAAAAGAAGAAACTTTTAGTACAGATAACAGATTTCGTGAATGGAGGGACAAGTAGGCAAATGGAGGAAATAATAAACGAAGTTATATTTTGTCGTGGTATCGTCGCAAATATACAAATCAAGAAAATAGTAAAATTATGCCGAGAAATTTAAAAATTCTAATAAAAACAAGTAAGGAAAGGCTAAAGTCGGGTTGGGCCGACTATATGATACACTCTACTTTCTATCGGAATACAATTCAATTCAGTAAAAAATTGAAAACGGAAAAATTTGTTGTATGTTTCCTACTCACAGTCTAATATGACCTGGTCCAATTTGTCAAATAATACTTGCATCGGGGCTATATCCAAATATGAAATGAAGTGACTAACTTTCACAATACGTTCTTCTAGTTGAAGTATAACGTGTTATGCTCAATTTAAAGAAATTCTCTGAAAATACGCGGTTTCTGGGGAAACGAAATTTGTATGAGAGCAATATGTAAATCTGAACCGATGTGACCCATTTTCACCATAGGTGTTCCTAGTTTAAATATAAGACGTTTTGCCAATTTTGAAGAAAATCTGTTAAAATATGTGGATTCTAGAGCGGAAAAATTCAAATTGGGAGCGAAATTTTGTATGGGAGCTATATATAAATCTGAACCGATCTAACACAGTTAAAATATAAGGTGTTTTGCCAATTTTGGAGAAAATCTGTTGAAATATATGTTTTCTAGAGTGAAAAGGGTCTAATCGGGAGTGAAATTCGTATGAGGACTATATCTAAATCTGAACCGATTTTCTTCAAATTAAATAGCGTTCGTCTTTGTCCCGAAAAACTTCGTTGTGCAAAGTTTCGTTTGGTTCTGGCTACAATTGCGACCTGTATTGTGATTACAACAATAGATGGACAGAAAAAACTTTCAATTTGTAATTTAATATTGGATTTGTAAGTAACACCCGCCTATATGTTAGTATAAAGGTAATTATGATTGCTACCAATCTTTAATTTTCACATAGGTTTAGGAACAGTCTCCAAGAATTGAGAAAAAATTGATTTAAAACAAGTAAAAATGGCGTAAAGTTCGGCCGGGCCGAATTTTTTATTCCCTCCACCATGGATTGTATTCCACAGAGAATGAAAAATATGTCGTATTTTCAATAAGTTAAATACCATAAATATTGGTAGATAATGGGTGCCACAGATGGTTGTAAAGAGTGATTTTTTTGAGGTTAGGATTTTCATGCATTAGTATTTGACAGATCACGTGGGATTTCAGACATGGTGTCAAAGAGAAAGATGCTCAGTATGCTTTGACATTTCATCATGAATAGACTTACTAACGAGCAACGCTTGCAAATCATTGAATTTTATTACCAAAATCAGTGTTCGGTTCGAAATTTTTTATCGACAAATTTTGTTCAGCGATGAGGCTCATTTCTGGTTGAATGGCTACGTAAATAAACAAAATTGCCGCATTTGGAGTGAAGAGCAACCAGAAGCCGTTCAAGAACTGCCCATGCATCCCGAAAAATGCACTGTTTGGTGTGGTTTGTACGCTGGTGGAATCATTGGACCGTATTTTTTCAAAGATGCTGTTGGACGCAACGTTACGGTGAATGGCGATCGCTATCGTTCGATGCTAACAAACTTTTTGTTGCCAAAAATGGAAGAACTGAACTTGGTTGACATGTGGTTTCAACAAGATGGCGCTACATGCCACACAGCTCGCGATTCTATGGCCATTTTGAGGGAAAACTTCGGAGAACAATTCATCTCAAGAAATGGACCGGTAAGTTGGCCACCAAGTTCATGCGATTTGACGCCTTTAGACTATTTTTTGTGGGGCTACGTCAAGTCTAAAGTCTACAGAAATAAGCCAGCAACTATTCCAGCTTTGGAAGACAACATTTCCGAAGAAATTCGGGCTATTCCGGCCGAAATGCTCGAAAAAGTTGCCCAAAATTGGACTTTCCGAATGGACCACATAAGACGCAGCCGCGGTCAACATTTAAATGAAATTATCTTCAAAAAGTAAATGTCATGGACCAATCTAACGTTTCAAATAAAGAACCGATGAGATTTTGCAAATTTTATGCGTTTTTTTTTAAAAAAAAGTTATCAAGCTCTTAAAAAATCACCCTTTATTTCCTTTCTATTTTAATTCACGTACATAATGTACGATAATCTAACTTAATGATTCAACCAATTTTTGCCGTAAAAGTAAAGTGTACGAATTTGGAAAAGTCTTTTTATTTTGCGTGTCTATGCAGTCAGAGGAATGTATACGCAGAATTCCATTATTCTAGCTCCGGCCATTTGGTTTGTACCATCTTTATCCACTTTCTCCCATTTTACCCACTTAAGAGTACGACTTTCTAAAATCTCTTTATTTTACATGTCTACGCAATTAGAAGGATGTATACACCGAATTTCAACATTCTAGTTGTAGTCGTTTAATTGGTACTATTTTTACGATTGACGGAAAAATGGACAGACAAACAGACATGGATCAAGAAGATATATACTACAAGTTTCAAGGTCGATATTTCAAGGTGTTACAAACGGAATGTCTAACTTAGTATACCACCATCCTGTAGGTGGAGGGTATAATGACATTAACATACAAGTTAGCATTAACCATATTATTAAGCCTACCTCGTAAGTACTAATAACACGCGCAGACGAATGGCGTATCATATTTCTGCAATGCATTGCTTATGTTTGGGAAATGATGATTCGCTAGTTGACTCGCGGTGCATTCACCCAACAAATATTCATATTTGCTGGGAGAATGCAAACTAAGCATTAATAACTATAAATTCTGTCAAAGCATAAAGTGTAATAATATTTTATGAAATGAATAAAAGTCAGATTCTTTTACAAGTCCGTGTACTTCGGACAGGAATTCTCTCCGCTCTTAACTGGCGCCCAACGTAGTCTAAAAGGTTTTTAAATTATTTATCCAGTCAATATCTCAGTAAAGAGAGAAAAAATAAATAATTAAAACAAAAAAATTCGTGGTAAACCGAAAAAAACATTAAAGTTTAAAAAAAAGGTTTTTAAATTATTTAACCTGGCAAAATCTCAGTAAAGAGAGAAAAAAATAAATAATTAAAACAAAAAAATTCACGGTAAACGGAATTAAAAAACATTAAAGTTTAAAGGTTTTTAAAAATTATTTAACCTGTCAAAATCTCGTTAAAGAGAGAAAAAAATAAATAATTAAAAAAATCACAGAAAATCAAGTGAAAAAAACGAACAAATAAATTTAAAATAGTTTTTTTGAAATTATTTTACAAATAACATCTCGGTAAAGAGACAAAGAAAATAATAATCAAAATCGTGATAAAACGAGAAAAAGAAACTAATTTAAAACAAAGACAAGAAAATAAATAATTCAACCTCAGCACATAAGCTCAACACCAAAAGCCGGAGCAAGTAGCCAAAAAGAAGAGAAAACTAGAGGAAAGCAGCACTACACACAGCACCTAACATCAACCTCAACACCAATAGCCAGAGCAAGTAGCCAAAAAGAAGTGAAAACAAGAGGAAAGCAGCACCTAACATCAACACCAAAGGAACGAAGGAAAATAGATTAGAGTAACCAAATGGAAAATTTTTTGTAAGTACCAATTTATTTTCGAATTTCTGTGTTTTCGGCATTATCATTTTTTTTGCGCGTTAAAGAAAATCTAAGTTGTCCAGTACTTTTTGTTTGTTTGGTTATTCGTTTATTCTTCCGATTGACAATGGCAAGCAGGGACGAAATTGTAGGCATTGTGACGGCGGCTGTTGATGCCATGACCGATGACTTGAGAGAGCAAATCGTTGCACTCACACGACAGTTTAGTAGTTTACGCACCCCAAGAGTGGAAACATACGAACCAGTAACCTTAGGAAGGGGTCGGGGTACTTCATTAGATTTGGTAAAATCGCTTCCTGAATTCCGGGGGGATATGTCGTCTTATCCAGCATGGCGTGATGCCGCACACTTCGCTATAGGTTACTATGAAGAAGGATCAGAAAATTATTACATTGCAATGGGAATTTTGAGGAACAAAATTACGGGTATGGCTAATGATAAATTATCATCCTTCAATACAGTATTGAACTTTAAAGCTATAATTGCTAGATTAGATCAGTGTTTCGCTGACAAGAGGTCATTACAGGTTTTGGAGAGTGAATTGAGTATTCTTAGGCAAGGAAAATCGCAAATAACAGATTTTTATGATGATGTTGACAAGCATTTGACTTTGATAATAAATAAAAATAAAATGAGTTACCCTGGAAATGAAGAGGTGGCGAACGCATTGAACGCCAGGGCCAGAGACAACGCATTGCGTGTATTTATTTCGGGTTTAAGGAAACCATTAAGTGACATATTATTTTCAACCAAGCCAAGTGATTTACCGACGGCTTTAGCCACTGCACAGGAACTGGAGTCGGACCAACGCAGACAAGAGTTTGCGAGGATTTTCGCGGAGGGCAGTGTTGCTCACATATCACGAACACACCAAAATTCCCATCCATCATATAAACGTACCGCTCAAAACGCAAATGGAGCTCGCTTATTACAACAGGAACCAGTCCCAATGGATGTCGATCCAGGATCATCCATGTTTCGACGACCCACAACATTTACTGGACATAGACCCCAACAACCTAATGAAAACACTGCTAGAACTCCACCGGTTAAGCGTGATAGAGAACCTGGTTCCGGGAGGAGCGCACCCATTCAGAAACAACAACGTGTGAACCATTTGGCTACTGATCCACCGGAAGAGGAAGATGTGGACGATTTGAGTTCCAATTTTTCGCAGTACGAAGAGGAAGACGACGAGCAAGTGGTAGAAGAGTTACATTTTTTAGACTAGGCTCGCTCCTTCCCTTTATCATAAAGACAATTAAGGGTAGGGAGTTAAAACTATTAGTGGATACAGGAACATCGGAAAATTTTATTAAACCAATAGATGACTTAATTTTTGCAGTTCCCCTCGGGAAACCTTTTAATGTAAATACCTTGAACGGCACAAATTCGATAAATGAAAAATGTACGATGGTTTTATTCGGTTATGTTACTACATTTTACTTACTTGATACGTTACGGAATTTTGACGGAATTATTGGTTATGAGTTTTTAAAACAAATTAATGGTAAATTGAATATGACGGACGATACTTTAACGTACGAAAAAAGTAAAAATCCTGTTGTCAAAGCAAACGAACAGATTAATTTTCACGCAATCGATAAAGATTTGGTACCACAAAATGTAATAGAGGAGTTCAACAGAATTATATCGGGAAATTCTACTGCTTTTGCAGACCCAAACCGAGCATTACCATACAATACCAGCGTAGAGGCGACGATTCAGACAAAGAATGAGGAACCCATTTATTCGAGATCGTACCCATATCCTGTGACCATGTCGGACTTCGTCAATAATGAGATTAAAGCCCTTCTTCAGGACGGAATAATAAGAAAATCTTTCTCTGCATATAATTCTCCCGTACTTGTTGTAAGAAAAAAAGGTTTAGACGAACAAGGAAAACAAAATCACAGGCTTGTAATAGATTTCCGAAAATTGAATGATGCGACGGAAAACGACAAATATCCAATGCCCGATATTCCAGTAATATTATCAAACTTAGGAAAATCACAATATTTCACAACACTGGATCTGAAAGCGGGTTACCATCAGATCCTATTAGCTGAAAAGGACAGAAAAAAAACAGCCTTTAGTGTCAATAATGGGAAGTATGAGTTTTGTAGGTTACCGTTTGGGCTGAAAAACGCTCCAAGCATATTTCAGCGTACAATTGACGATATTTTACGGGATTTCATCGGAAAGATATGCCAAGTCTATATGGATGACATTATAATATTTTCTCCAGATGAGTACAGCCATCTGGAGCACATCCATACAATTTTGAACGAGATAAGTAAGGCCGGTATGAGGATATCCGCGTCAAAGTCTAAATTCTTTCGGACGGAGGTAGAATTCCTTGGTTTCGTAATTACCAGAAATGGCATTACAACATGCCCAGATAAAGTCAAGGCCATTAGGGAATTTCCAAAGCCAGACAATTTGAGAAGTCTTCGATCTTTCTTGGGTCTTTCCGGTTTCTACAGAAGATTTATGAGGGATTACGCAAAAATTGCGAAGCCTCTGACTAAATATTTAGAGGGCGATAATGGTAAAGTTACAGCAAGAAAATCTAAAAGTATTAAGATCGAACTGAACGCAGATGCACTGGCTGCATTTGAAAAGTTGAAACAAGTTATCGCATCAGAAGATGTCATACTTTCCTACCCAGACTATGAAAAAGCGTTTGAACTTACGACGGACGCGTCTGCGGTTGCCCTCGGAGCAGTGCTCTCACAGGAAGGTAGGCCTATAACGATGATATCTAGAAATTTAACAGCAACTGAATCAAATTATGCTACAAACGAAAGAGAATTACTCGCGATCGTATGGGCTCTGAAGGAATTAAGACACTATCTATATGGTGTTCCGGATATCCATATTTTTACTGACCATCAACCTCTAACGTTTTCAATGTCGGATAAAAATCCTAATTCAAAAATGAAAAGATGGCGATCTTTTATCGAAGAATACTCGCCCAAATTTATTTATAAACCCGGTAGAGAGAACGTGGTGGCTGACGCACTATCCAGGCAATTAGTTAATCATTCACTGGATGATTCGGATGACGACACCGTTCATAGTGAAATATCCTTGACACAAGTTATAAGTTCAGTCAAATATCCACTAAATCAATACAGAAATCAGATATTGATATCAAAGGGTTCATCATGTAATAAAACAGAGAATATCATTTTTCAGAAATTCTTGAGACATACAATCACATATGACAATACGGAAAATTTAGAGAAAATTCTTTTGGAAGTCGTTAACCCGACGATAGTAAATGCAATTTGTTGTGAACTTCCTATTTTGGCTGAGATTCAAAATTGTATCATGACGAGGTTTCCGTCAATAAAATTTATTCACACGGAAAAATGCGTTATGGACGTAATCCGGGAAGACGATCAATGGGACATAGTGACTACTGAGCACAACCGAGCTCACCGATCAGTACAGGAAAATTTTAAACAGATTATTAGCGAGTATTATTTCCCGGGTATAAAGAAAAGATTAAAATATGTCATAGCCAACTGCAAAATTTGTAGGGAAAATAAATACCAAAGAAGGCCGGCTAAGGAAAAAATAGCCCCAACACCAATTCCTGAGTACCCTGGGCAAATTTTACATGTTGACATTTTAATAACAAACAAGTGTAATTTTTTGACATGCTTAGACAAGTTTTCCAAATTTGCTACACTTGTTCCCGTTGCATCCAGGAATGCAATAGATATTAAATCAGCTCTGTTCCAAATTTTGAACAGATTTGGAAATGTGAAGCTGGTTGTATCGGATAACGAGAAATCATTCCAATCGAGTTTAGTTGGAACGTTCCTTCGAGATCATTACGGAGCGGAACAATTTTTCGTACCACCGATGCACAGCGAAAGCAACGGTCAAGTAGAGAAATTTCACTCTACCCTCCTGGAGATTGCGAGATGTGTGAAGGTACAACAGAAGGTCGATGACACTATGGATCTGTTACTATTATCAACATTCAAGTACAATAATTCGGTACATTCAGTGACAGGTATGAAACCAGTTGACGTCATAAATTCAATTTCGGACAAAGTTTTAGGCGAGATAAGGACAAAATTACAGTTAGCTCAGGACAGGACTTTACGAACACACAATGAAGACGCATCAGTTAAAATTTTCCATCCGGGCGAGAAGGTGTTTGTTAAAAGAAATCGCAGATTAGGAAACAAATTTGATAAATGGTACGTCGAGGGTACAATTGAACGCGACTTAGGTACCACAGTACTAATTAACGGAAGGAAAGTTCATAAAAGTAACTTGCGGTAGTGTTTTTCTTTTCAGATTTTTTATGATTTGGGTAACTTTGACATCAGCGAAGGTGCTGGATTATACTGACTCACACTTCATAGCTATAAGGGACGGAGATGTTGCTATTTACGAAAACTTTAAATACATCGTTCATCGGACAAACCTGACAGAATACGAAATGATTTTAAATGACAATGCGGAACTGATAAAAAATTTCAAGGATGAAAGAGAGACTGACATCATTATGGACCAGACTAGACAAATACAGCGCCTGCTGCGGGTACTTTTGGTGAATAGACGGCATGCAAGGTCATTGGATTTCATTGGATCAGCACTTAAGTTTATTGCGGGTACGCCGGACCGAGGTGATTTCGACCTACTAATGACAAAAGAGGACCTGTTGGTACAGAACAATAATAAACAGACTGTTGTAAATTCTGCACTACAAGACAAAATTAACGAGTTGACAGAAAGAATAAACGTAATGCAGAAGGCATCAGGAAATTCTAATGCAATTAATGCTGACCAACTATTATTTCTCGAACTTTTGAGTGCCAGGAATGGTGAAATTATTTTTTTCCTGAACCAATTGACACTATCCATTACTTTGGCAAAGACGAATGTAGTAAATCCCATAATAATTGATAATGCCGAAGTAAATTATATTCTCGAGAATGAATTGGTACCAATAAGTTTAAATAATCTTCTAAAATCAAGTACTGTAAAAGTTTATCAAACTAACAATATCATTTATTATGTTATAAAAGTACCTTTAGTAAAAGAAATATGTAACTTTTTAAGAATATTCCCGGTAGTCCATAATAACTCTGTAATTCAAATGGGGATACGGACGTCTTCACAGTGCAATGATCGTCATACTCCTATAACGGACTGCGTAAATGCTGGAAATACCAGTATTTGTAAAATAACCACGGATGAGTGCTTATCACAATTGCTGAATGACAATTTTGCTGCCTGTTCAACTGAACCGGCAGATAACATTCAACCAATCCAGGAAATCTCTGAAGGTTCAATTTTATTAAACAATGTTCAAGAAACTACTGTAATTGATCGTGAGATCATATCAGTTAGGGGTACGGCAATAATTTTATTCTCCAATAATATTACTATAAATGGTACAATTTTTTATAACAGACATCGTCAGTCCGATTTTATTGAACCCCATCCACCGAAAATTCTGAACATAAAAGAGACTGGACATAATATAAATCTTTCTTTACCATACCTTCACAGAATTTATCTTGAAAATACTAATTTGCTCGAAACACTTGATTATGAAATGACAAGTCATAGGGTGCTTTTCATGACAATTTTATTTTTCATTGCATTACCAATTGTTGTTATTTACCGCTGCAAACGTGAGCGTAAACCCGAACAATTGGATTTAGATGACATAGTTAGAAGAGTACAAAGTCGGAATAGGGACTCTCCGATTTAAAATGGGGGGCAGTTAGCATTAACCATATTATTAAGCCTACCTCGTAAGTACTAATAACACGCGCAGACGAATGGCGTATCATATTTCTGCAATGCATTGCTTATGTTTGGGAAATGATGATTCGCTAGTTGACTCGCGGTGCATTCACCCAACAAATATTCATATTTGCTGGGAGAATGCAAACTAAGCATTAATAACTATAAATTCTGTCAAAGCATAAAGTGTAATAATATTTTATGAAATGAATAAAAGTCAGATTCTTTTACAAGTCCGTGTACTTCGGACAGGAATTCTCTCCGTTCTTAACTTACATGTAAACGTGATGTGTCACGAGAAACGTTTGGTGATTATTGAAATAAGTTTACTAGTTTATTTGAAATCGGAATATGTTCCAGTAGCAGCAGCAGCAGGTAGCGCATAAGTAATATTAATTAGAGAGAACACTGTGGCATATGAGATATCTAGATAATATTAAGACAGTGGTCACATAAATTAAATATTACAGTTTTTAATGTTTCTTTCTTTCCTTCCTAGGTGTAATTATACTAATTTTTCTCCGGAACTATTTTTTATGAAATTGGAAATGAAATGAAACCCCACATAAATTACTTAGATTATCAAAAATTACAATATTTTCTAAGGCGGCACAAGAGTAATATCAAATAGAGGGAATACTGTGGCCTATGTCTTGATGGATGACAGTGAATTTTTCTAGGAATTTGGAACCTCATTAAAAATATGTGGTGAAGAAATTTTCAATTTCCTATTTATCACACTTTTTGTGTCGAATCTGAACCCCATATGCGGCAATTTAGCTTGTTGACATAGCCACAGAGAAGAAAATGAGCTTCATGAAGGTTGAACTGAATGCTGATCTCTCCCCGAATTTCCGCGTATATTTCAAATAATTTGTGTTAAAGACGCAGCACTTTGGAAGCAATTTTGTTCGACCATATGAATGAATGAATGCCGTCGAGGTTCAAGGACTCCAAAAATTAAAAATAATTTTAATCCTTGAATATGCTGAAAAACATATCTTTATTTTTTGTTATTTTGCTAATTTTATTTATTTATTCTCAAGAAAATATTAAAAATTCAGAGTGGAAGAATTTATGACTGCTTTTCTATAACTCAGAGTTTTCTGGAAAAGAATTCACGGTGAGCATGGTACTGAGAAAAAATCCGAAATTAAAATCTGGCCCGAGCCTTGGCAAACCATATCAGAAACTTGCTATTATATGACCCAGCATAAATGACAGATTTTTACGATTTTTTGCAATTTTTTATCGTTTTTTTATAAAATCCGTAATAACTTCCAAGTTCTTGGTTCAATTTGTACTTTAGGTGCTCTTAGGAGACGTATTGATCGCCAATGGCAATTTTTAGAACTTCTTAACATTTGTTTCCAACTGTTCGTCCTCAATGGGTTAAATGTGACATAACAACTGAAATATGAAGCCTACGATGCGTAGACACATTCTATTCTTATGCAAAGCTAACTTAAAAAATCTGAAATTTTGTTTCGTAGTAGTAGTAGTATCTATATTAGTTTAGCATTAACAGCCATTTCAAAATTCCCCGCTAAAAAGTTTATTTAGATTATTCATGTTTTTTTTTTTGTTTAACGAGGGAAATTTGAAATAGTTTTTAATAACTAATACGAAATTTTAAGTATTTTAGCAGATATTCTTCTCTTTCGTTCCATACATGAGTACGAAACTAAATTGTTAATATATCCATATCCTTTGGAAGTTAAAAGTCCTCTAAAAAGGATAACCGATCATGGAACTAGTGACCTCTAGTTTCAGTTCTATATAGTCTCCATCTTATTTTTTAATAAATCGATTTTCTGATACGATACAACCCCATTAAAACCAGAATCTAGGACATTTTTTCATTATACCCTCCACCTCCAGGATGGAGGTGTCATTCCGTTAGTAACACCTTGAAATATCGACCGGAGACCCTATAAAGTATATATATTCTTGATCGTCATAAAATACTAAGACGATCTAGCCATGTCCGTCCGTCTGTTGAAAGCACGCAAGCATCTAAACTAAAGGAGCTAGAACCTTCAAATTTTCCATAAATGCATCTTATAGTCGTAGATCGGTTGGGATTGAAATCGGGGCGAAATCGGCCCAAAGGGAAAAAATTTTCCGTAACAAGGACTAAAAATACCCATAATAATCCCTAATATTTTAGCATATTTAAGCATGTTTTTTGAATATGTCTGCTTATATTTGCTTGATATTTGGTACGCGCTTTCCCCTTATAGCAAAAAAGTGCACCATACAGTGATTCTTAGTTGTAGAGGGTGAAATGGGGCAAAAAGGGATACAAATGGTACATATTAACCGACAACAGCTAGAAACACGAAATTCGATGTGTACATTCCTCTAATTGAGTAGATACATAATATAAAAGTATTTTTTCCAAATTCGTACTTTTAAGGGGTAAAATGGGAATATAGGGATAAAAATGGTACCAACCAAACGGCTGCACCTAGAATAATGAAATTCGGTGTATACATTCCCCTGTTTGCATAGATAAGTAAAATTCACGGAATTTTCTAAATTCGTACTTTTTGGGGTTAAAATGAAAAAAGGGATAAAAATAGTACCAATCAAATGACGGCAGCTAGAGTCTTGAAATTCGGAGTATTCATTCCTCTTCTTATGTAGACAGGGAAAATAGACTGATTATTCAAAATTCGTACTTTTTGGGGTCAAATTAGAAAAAGGGGATAAAAATAGTACCAACCAACTGACCGCAGCTAGATTCATGAAATTCGGAGTATACATTCCTTTGACTACGTAGACATGAAAAATAAAAAGTTTTTTTTCCAAATTCGTACTTTCAAGGGATACAATGGGTACGGAGGGATAAAAATGGTACCAACCAAACGGCTACATCTGGAATAATGAAATTCGGTGTATACATTCCTCTATATACATAAAATAAACAGATTTTTCGAAATTCGTACTTTTTGGGGTTAAAATGAAAAGAGGGGATAAAAATAGTACTAATCAAATGACCGAAGCTAGAGTCATGAAATTCGGAGTATACATTCTTCTGACTGCGTAGACACGGAAAATAGACGAATTTTTGGAAATTCTTACTTTTTGGGGTTAAAATGGAAAAAGGGGATACAAATAGTACCAACCAAATGACCGCAGCTAGAGTCATGCAATTCGGAGTATACATTCCTCTGACTACGTAGACACGGAAAATAAACGAAATTCGTACTTTCAAGGGATACAATGGTACAGAGGGATAAAAATAGTACCAACTAAACGACTACAGCTAGAATGATGAAATTCTATACATTCCTCTGACTGCATAGACACGCAAAATAAAAAGTTTTTTCCAAAACCGTAATTTTTCTTTAACGGCACAAATTGGTTGCATCATGAAGTTAGGATATTTTGCACTATGTACGTCTGATAATGGATTTTCAAAATTTGTACTTTTGTACAACCAACTGCAGCACCCACTATCTACCAATATTTATGGTATTTAAGCTTTTAGAAAATATAAATATAAGAATAACGCCATTTTTACTTGTTTTTAAATAACTAGAACCCTAGCGAAGCAAACAAGTCCTAGGTGAAGATAATCTGCGAATAAATGTAGAAAATATGGACCATCTTGTAGTAGTAGTATTCAATCAATTCATTCGAAAAACAATTGTCTTAAGAAGGTTCATAACTTCTCCATTTATTGTTAGGTTAATTTCTTCTTATAAAGAATCGCCATTTCTTTTGCTGTGTCGATTTATCTTTGTCCATCCAACCAAGCATCTTTGGAAGAATCCCACTAAATATTTTATTTTATCGGAATTTTTCGTCATTTTCACATTTAGTCATAGAAATTGTTGTTTGCAAATAAATCGCTCAGCTAATTGGGAAACAATGTTAACGACAACTGATACTTATTTTATTGTTATTTATATTGTTATCTACTTAGTTGAACTACCAAAAAAAGAATAATTTCCTAAAATTTAAAAAGAAAACATTTATTCCATAGAGTTAATGTGTTTTGTGTGTTAAAATGAAGTACATTAAAAACAATTAAATAAAGGCTAGTGCCGAACATGATATTCCGCGAACTTACAAAAAACTGGTTACGTTTTTTAATTTTATTTTCTCCGGAAGTGGTTGTAAGCCATTTAAACCATATAGTTCATTCTGGGCCACCCTGTACAATTTGTATTACCTCGTAAGACCAACTAGTGTTCTAGGAACAGCTTTTGGGAATTATTTTGCCTAATACAAGGAATTTTTTGACGTGTATAACTTAAAAATGAAAAAGATCAATCTTAAAATGCCTCCTTACTCTTATATTCGCTAAGAGCAGAAGAGACTAATGTCATTAATATCTGAAGGCGCGTTCCAAAGTCATTACATCATTAACGAATTCATATCTTCATAAAAACGCCCAAGAGTAACAATTTCGTTCGGTCCCATACAGTGAACATAAATTGATTTAAATAAATTCTTTTACTGATATAAACTCTTCTTACTCCCTCCGGAATATTTGTGGAAATTGTTTATTATCATCGAAGTTGTCATCGACATTAGGGCCGAAATGTGCACCTAAATCTGCCCAAGCGAACTTTTCCCATAACCCTCGCATACTAAGTGGTCATCAGAAGTTTATATTGTTTTGCTCTCCGCACCATCTACTTTTGTATTTTGCATTTCGCAACACTACGCCAAGGATCACAAATTTTCACATCCTTTCTGACCATATCCTCTGGGGGATAAATGGCCTACTGGAAAAAAATCTCCAATTATTTATGTTTTTTCAATTTCTATGTTAATTTCAGTTAAACCGTATAATTTGGCTTTGTTGTTTCTTTTTTTTCATGTTTCTTTAAAGCAACTTTATTTCGACCATAACTTTTGGCCATTTTGGTGTCTTTGGCAGGACCATCAAACGGGATTTGGGATAGGGGATAAGAGAAGGGGGCAAGCAACCAACATTTAACGCCTTAGTACCTCTGACAAATCTAACTCCAGCTGGAGGACACAAACAACTGGGCCGGTTGGCAAGGGAAAGTCGACACAAACAAACTCCCAGCATTGACAGCTATATTTGTTGCAGAGCATAATATTAACATACTGATGAAATGAAACGTAACGGAGGGCAGGAAGTGAGGAGAAGGGAGAAAGGGAACTGCAAAGAAAACTTGTGTGCCTCAGAAAATGTGCCAAAGGAAAGGGATCTGGTGGGGAGGCCAAAAGTTTGTTGCAAACATTTTTAGGCTTTGCTTTGGTTGTTGTAGTTGCCAGAGCAGTTATTAACATTTTAATAAGAGCAGCCTGGGCATGCACACAGAGCCGAAAGATTTCCTTTGTTTGTTCGTTCCCTTTTTCGCTGTGAGGAAAATATATGTGTTATTAAAAAAGTTTGCTGAATTTTTGTTTTCTACAATTTACTTTCTCTATATATCTCTATTTTGTGGAAGATGGTGCGGATAATCGGAAACTGTAGTGACACCATTGGACGACAGTAACAACGTGCATTCGTAATGTCTTCGAAAGGGGTTTCCTTCTCTCGGTGGGAAAACATTTTTAGAATTTTTTTGTTCTGGCAAAGTCTATGGTTGACTATGCTGCCAAGGTTGTTTGGAAGAAATTCAAATAGGTTAGGTTGTCGGGGTTTAATGGTTTATTCAACGAGGAAGTCCTCACAAATACAGAGGTTTACACGAAAGACGTTTTCACTATTAATCCATTATAGTCCAGCCTAATCCTCTTTCGTTGTTTCTTACGGTTAGATTAATCGAATACTGGCTCAATATGGGTTAAAGCATTATATAAAATATTGAAGGTTTTCTGAACCGAATCAACTTCAGGACAGTGGTTCAGAATCAAAATCCATCTGCCAACTTTCTAGTGTTCTAGTAAAAATTTTTGGTTTCTGTAAAAAATTGATTGTAAGGAACCAAGCATTATTTTGAGATATAAAATTGTAGCAATCGGATATATTTAAGAAAATAGAACAAAATTTACTGCTTTTAATAATTTTCAATTTTAAAAAAAAGTATTTTTTATTTTTATTTTCTTTTTTCGAATTAAAGATTATCACATTTAAAAAACTCTTTTTTGATTTTGTGCATTTGCCGATTCATCATAATAATGTGCAAAAGATGGAAATATTGATCCCCCTCTAAAAGGACCACCATTCAAAACGCCGTTGCACGTATATTCTTTGTTTACCCCGTCTAACAGAATCCATTGTTAGAACCTTATTATTTTCATTTTGTTCCGCATTGTAATTATAAAACATAATATTCCAATATTTAAAATTATTACTTGCCATGCAAGTTTTTCGCTTCATCGTATTCGTATGGTCCTTGTAAAATTATAATTAGAAATAATTTATTTCGTATGAGTAATATTATTTAACAATTTACATCGATATTACGCATACGTATTAAATATTTTTGTCTAATCATCATCGAAAGCCAAGGTTGCGAATAAGTAGTGTTATTTATTTTGTGATATTAATATTGAAAATTTTAGCAATCGGATATGTTTTAGAAAATAGAACAAAATTGACTACTTATAATAATTTTTGATTTTAAAGAAACGCATTTTTATTTTCTTTTATCGAATTAATTTCATTTTTCAGATTTTGAAAATTAAAAAAATCTTTTTCGACTTTGTCGAAGGACACAACGTTTCCATGTGCCGATTCATCATAAGAATGTGTAAAAGATGGCAATATTGACCCCCCTCCGCCGTTGCACGTATATTCTTTTTTATCCCATCTAACAGAATCCATTGTTAGAACCTTATTATTTTCATTTTGTTCCGCATTGTAATTATAAAACATAATATTCCAATATTTAAAATTATTACTTGCCATGCAAGTTTTTCGCTTCATCGCATTCATATCATCCTTGTAAAATAATAATTAGAAATAATTTATGTCGTATGAGTAATATTATTTAACAATCTACATCAATATTACGCATACGTATTAAATATTTTTCTCTGATCATCATTGAAAGCCACGGTTGCGAATAAGTAATGTTATTTAATACTGCAATAGAGTAATTTGATTTAAGGCGAATAAAGCTGCTTTTACCCATCTTCAAGAAATACGAAATTTTAGACTCTAGGGTAAATCGAAAATAAAGTATTTTTGTCATAAAATTGTTTAAGGAAAACTTTGTATATTTATATATTTATTTCTAATTTCAAGCAAATATCTTCTAGTTTCACCGAAAATGATCTAATCTTAAAAAAATATATTTTTTGGTTTTTTCTTATTTATTTTGTAAAGAAAAAATATACCTTCGATTTTTGTAAAATAAATTTTATTAATATAGGGTGACCCATTTAAAACTTTAAATTAGAATCGGCTATAAACAGTACTGTTTACTTTTTCCAAATTTCTGGTTTTATTGGAAAGATTAAACTTTGTCATTTTATACTGGATCACAATATCAATCATATGGATTTGCTGGCTGGTACCTCATCCGATCAACTCAATTTTTCAGTACAGTCCAAAATCCACACTAAACAGTGACTCGTTATGGACGCATTGACTTTTCAATGGTCATGAGTGGGTTCTCTGAACCCCATATTCGGCAATTTTGCTTATTGACATTTATCATTTATTTTGCTGGATGGTACACAAAGAATTTTGTTATTCAAGCTATAATTTTAACCACTTTTCCTTTCCCTTAAAAGTATGTATTTCATTTCACGCGTGTCACTTATATCCCTTTTGGTCCCTTTTCATCCCCAGAAAGAAGAAAAAATCACAAAAAATATGTTTAAATATGTATTATTGGAGGTAAAGTTTTCGCCCATTTTTAATCCCAACCGAACTTAGAGCTTATTAGAGATATTCCTGGAAAATTTGAATGTCTTGTCTCCATTCGTTTATTTGCGTGCCTTAAACAGACGGAGGGACAGTGCTAGATCGTCTGAGAAATGTATGAGAACCAATGACATATGGACATCTCCCAGTGGCCCAGACGCGACATTCGCACTCCTTAAACTACGACAAAAACACGAAACTGAAAAAGTCGATCATCCTTTTTAGTGTTCTAAAGCGCTTAAAGACGATTGGTATTGAATTTGGAGAAAATCGGTTCAGATTTAGATATAGCCTCCATACAAATATCCCTATAATTTATACTATTACTGCTCTAGAATTTTACATGGGATCATGACCAAATTTTCAGGATTTTTTTATATTTGAACTAGAAGCAACTCACGTGAGAGTGGACCACATGGGTCTATGTTTTGATATAGCCCCCATATAAATGTACCACCAATTTACAATATTACTGCTCTAAAATACACATTTTACATCGGATCTTGATCAAATTTTCCACACAATGTTACATTTATGCTAGAAACACGTATTTCGACAACCAGCTATATAGGTCAATGTTTTGGAAAAGCCCCCATAAAAATGGGCCCCCATTTTTTTTATAAATCCATTTATTTTCAATGATAATAATTTACAATTTAATAAGTGCCCCAGCGCCACTTGGACATTATTGGGGCGAGTTGGCATATGTTTATGACTTCATTAAAAGAGTAAGCAATAATTCATCAAATTTGAATTTTTAGTATACAATTGTGATAGATATAAAAGAAAAATTACAATAGAAGCATTTCTATACTTTGGAGTAGATGTGATTTTAAATTAGATTTAAATTCTGAAATTCTCGATATACTTTTAAGAGTTTGAGGTAAGTGATTGTACTCAGTGCAGCCGATGTATTCAATGCGTTGCTTCGTTGTTTCCAGCCTACACCTTGTCACACGCAAATTCAAATTGTTTCTAGTATTAAAAACCAATTGGTTTCTAGAAAAATCTATGGTATGATGACTAATATTATGTATAGATTTGTACATGAACATAAGTAACTGTATTTTGTGTAAACCATATAAAGGTAAGACCGTTTTACATATGTTACTATATAGCGAATGTGATGGATGCGTCAACGGGAGATTGTAGACAATTTTGAGAGCTCTGTTTTGGGACCTTTGAAGACTTCGAAATTCTGAACAATTTTTGTAACCATAAGCTATGGTCAGATAATTCAATTGGCTGTGGATAAGGCTATTGTAAATTAATAGTTTTCTTTTTTCATCAAATTTGTACTTGAATTTATACAAAATTCCAATCGCTGGAGCAACTTTCCGTTTTATGTATTGAATATGTGTATTCCATGATAAGTTGGCCTGAAAATGGATACCCAAATATTTCAACGAATTACACTCATAGACTTCTTTTCCACCAATTAAAACATTAAACATATTGCCGCCTCCAGTAGAATGTGGTCGAAATCTAATCAGCTTCGTCTTTTCGGCATTCAACACCAGTTTATTGATTCTTGCATATTCCAGAATAACAGCAGCATCATGTTCAATTTGACACTTCAATATTACGTCGTGGTTGTACGGATAAAATAGACTTATATCATCGGCATACATTATTAATTTGCCGTGCAATTTGAGGTTATTTTACACTATTAATGCTATAGAACACACATCTTACATTGGTTCTTGATAAAATTTTGCAGATTATGTTATATTTCAATAAAGAATACCTACTTTGAGAGTGATATATAAAGGCCAACTTTTTAATGTAGCGCCCTTATAAGTGGGTCCCCATTTGAATCATTACATCTCTAGGACCAATATTTTACATCGGAAGTTTTTAAAATTTTGCAGATTATATTATATTCATATTTCATACTTACAATACCTACTTTGAATGTGATCTATATGGGTCCACTTTTTAATGTACTGCCCTTTCAAATGGCCCCCATTTTTAGTATTATCCCTCTAGGACCAACATTTTACATCGGAAGTTTTTCAAATTTTGCAGATCATTTTGTATAGGGTCCGCCATCTTACGTTTTTTTCAACTATTCAACCGTTGGACTATTATTTGTGGGGTGCCCTCAGCAGCCATTTGAATGAAATTATTTTCCATATTTAATTATTTACTTTCAAATAAAAAAAGAAATTTGAGAAAATATTCAGTAGTTTTTTTTATATCATTTCAAAAAAGTTATTTTGCGGAAACTATACATTTAAAAAATATGTCGTCAGGATTTAGTACAAATTAGTACAAAATTTTAAACAATTTTACATTTTTTACAATCAAGCCATCTGTGAGCTAAACGCTCCTGAAAACACCTCTAAAAAACATGTTTTTCCCTTGTATTTTTTTTTATACCCTACACCACTTCGTGGACTAGGATATTATTTTACTTTGCATTTTTGTCCAATTTTTTCTGAATTAATAGATCCTTGGAAGCACTTTAAATAAAAATGCTTATTCTTGTCTTAGACGGACATTTATATTGATTTTTTGTGTTTTTTCAAGGTGACCGTTAAACACTCATAAAGAGTAATTTTTTGAGGTTAGGATTTTCATGCATTAGTATTTGACAGATCACGTGGGATTTCAGACATGGTGTCAAAGAGAAAGATGCTCAGTATGCTTTGACATTTCATCATGAATAGACTTACTAACGAGCAACGCTTGCAAATCATTGAATTTTATTATCAAAATGCGTGCTCTGTTAAGAAAGTTCAGAAAGAAAGAAATTGTGTTCAGCGACGAAGCTCATTTTTGGCTCAATGGGTACGTAAATAGGCAGAATTGTCGATTTTGGAGTGAATATCAGCCAGAAGCATTGCAAGAGCTACCAATGCATCCAGAAAAAGTCACAGTTTGGTGCGGTTTATGGGCTGGTGGCATCATTGGACCGTACTTCTTCAAAGATGATGCGAATCGTAACGTAACTGTGAATGGTGAGCGCTACCGTGAGATGATATCCAACTTTTTTTTGCCCAAAATGGAAGAACTGAACTTGGTTGACATGTGGTTTCAACAAGATGGCGCTACATGCCACACAGCTCGCGATTCTATGGCCATTTTGAGGGAAAACTTCGGAGAACAATTCATCTCAAGAAATGGACCGGTAAGTTGGCCACCAAGATCATGCGATTTGACGCCTTTAGACTATTTTTTGTGGGGCTACGTCAAGTCTAAAGTCTACAGAAATAAGCCAGCAACTATTCCAGCTTTGGAAGACAACATTTCCGAAGAATTTCAAACTCTTTTTACAAAAAAGAGCGCTACGGCGCTCAGAATCAAAATCCATTGGCCAAAATTTAATAACTTTTGTTCTAGTAGACATTTTTGAGTTCTGTAGAAATACAAAACTAAACAAGGATTATTTTGAGATTAAAAATCGGTCAATCGGATATATTTCAGAAATCGGCCCAAAATTGACTATTTTTCGATTTTTCGAAAATTAAAATTTTTATTTTTTTGTCTTTATGTTTTTTAACATATTTTTACGTATTTGTTCATAATGCAAAGAAAAAATTTTATTTTTTTTTATAATTCAAATTATTACGTTTTTTTCAGATTTTGAAAATTGAAGAAAGGAGGTTAAGAGGTTTTGCACTCAATTTTTTTGTTGGAAATTGTGGTTTTTTAGCGTTATAATGACGCCAAAACTATGTTTGAGCCAAATATAGTTTGGTTGTAATGAATATTGTAAAAAATATCCTTTTTGAACAAATATCTGACTTTGGACCAACACAAATTTTTTCATTAACGAAATATATCCATTAACGAAATGTGTACATATTTGGAAAGGTTTAAGGGGTCCCCAATTTTAGCAGGGTTACTTTTACGTGCACGAAATTGCACCCTTGGAAGATAGGATTTAGTGCAAATTATTAGTGCATGCTGTAGTATTTTCATATTTATAATATCCCAAATATATGCTATATTACTTTTTATTTTTATAATATACTTATTGTATGCTACAGTAATTTTTTAGTTAAATATATATTCTAAATATAATATATAAAAAATCCCTAATTTATGCTATCTCACTTTTTGTTATTATAATATCCTTAACATATGCTATATTAAATTAATTATTTTGTTATATCCTTAATGTATGCCATGCTAAATGTACATTCTAATTTGTATAATATCTTTAATTTATACTATAACATAAATTAATTTAATGTATGTATTTCTTTAATGTCATTAAAGTCTGTTGTGGTATTGTTATTTTTTTATAATTTAACTGAAGTGTGTTAAATTTATTGTATTGTTTATTTTTTAAATATTTTGGACAACATTTTTGAACTTGATTTACCTTCGAAACACTTTGAACCCCACAAAGTCTTGGTTATCGTGAAATTGCTTCTTTTTTCACCTCAAAAATATAACCTTGACTTTAATGCATATTTTAAGGCTTAAATTCATTGAGTTGACTTGAATGGCCCTTTCCGCCCCCAGAAGAGCCAAAACAAAATATTATGCCGCAGAATATTTCTTTTGTGTTCACTTTTTTTGCGCTTTGTTCCATGCTGCCACGCTAGCCGTCCGTGCCTGTGGCTGTCGGTGTGGGTGGTGGCGGTGGTAGATTGTGCTGAGCAATGACTTTTAATTTCCTTCACATTTCGTTGCATACTTCGCAGGGCTAAATTATAATTCATATGTTCTTGCAGAGAAAGTTATGTGATTGTTTTTTTTTTGTTGCTTTCGTGTTCATCGTGGAATTCATTATACACGACGTTGCGTCCCTAGCGTCGCGGCAACGCCATATGGTAGGTAGGTATGTTGAAGAAATTTTAATTAACTCATTGTAATTTCACGTATGTTTTATAAATTTTGATTTTTTTCTCTCTCACTCCACATACTGCTGGGCTTTTTTGCTTTGTGCTTGCTTCGTTGGCAGATGTAAATGTAGATGTGTTGATTAATTAACATTTTGGCGGTGTAATTATCTTTTCACATTTTTATTAATTCATGTGAAATAGGTGTTTTTTGTTTCCATCAAGCAGGGGTGGGCTATATAATTTAAGAGGAGCACACATGACAATTCGATGATGGATACATTTCCGTAGAACAAACCGTGTTCAAGGTATGAAATTATTTAAGGAAATTCAAATAATGCCTATTGAAGAGCTGACAATTTTATTCAATTTCTTCAGTTTTGGCTAATGAAGTTTTATGACATTCTGCCCCCTTCACATCCTTGTCCTGTGACACAATTACATCCACCCTATTTACCATTTACAGTTTGTGCAATTTAGCAATTATTCATGACATTTTGCCAATGACCAAACGATTTCATTAATGCCACTGTATAAATCACTGCAATGTCTGTCCATTGTTTCAAATTGCATTGCAATTTGGTAAGAATGGTTCGAAGGACTGCTACCACATATGCCCGTTTGCATCTTGACGAGCAGACGTTACGTGATTCTAATTATTCCTGGTAGTGTTTTGCAAAAGCACTTTTTCACATAATCAAATCTGAGAGGATATATAGTCGACTAACGCAAGGAAATGGGGGAACTACGGAAGAAGCCTTAGGGCTGGGGAGGGGGTGATTACTAATGCATATGTAGAGCACTTGGACAAATTGCAATACTGCATTTACAATACAGTCAAGTGCTGTTCAATGAGTGTGAAGAAGATGGCGATGATGATGCTGATGCCGATGCCGATGCTGGTAATCATTGTGGTGATGATGATGGGAATGAGGAGGACGATGAAGCCAATATAGCTGCTTCAAAAATGTAAGTGCCTGTGTTAGGTAAATGGCTAATCAACGACAATGGTATGTATTGGGAGGAGGTGCGGGATATTTTCACATTAAGCAGAGTCTAAAAACATTTTCAAAATCAAGGATTTTCTGAAGGATAATCATTAATCCATTAATGAATTACATAAAGGTAAGAATTTTGTATGATTATTTTAATTTATTATATTTAATGGCTTTATTTGTTTAAAGAAAAAATATGATTCGGCATAATATGGGGTTAATTTATGTAAAGACATTGCCAAGCACTAAATGTATCAGATATATCTAAATATATCATTCTGGATATTCCTATAGAAGCTGTAGAAATTTTAATTTAATCAAGAATAAGGTCGTGTGTTTGGAAGATAGTGTAGTCTAACAAACGATCTTATTTGAAAAATCTAACACTATTCAAAAATACGAAATGATACAGAATTTTGTTATTTGCTCGCAAAATTAAAAAAGTTTCTAAATGACTAACCATCCTTAATGTAGACTACAGTGATTTTTTTCATATCCTTAATGTATGCAGCAGTATTTTCCTTTATTCTTAGTGTATTCTATAGTAATTCTGGTAATTAAAAAATAAAAATAAAATTTTATGTGAAATTTGATGACATTCACTTTTTTGTACCTTTCTATAATGCGAATAAAGCTTCATTATGCGATTTTCAAAAATTAAGAAATTATAAATATAGCAACATTCTGATCATTCTTATAGAAGCTGTAGCAATTTTGAAATAACCTAGGTTAAGGTTGTGTGTATGGAAGGAAGGGCAGTGTAGTAGCATATAGGAACGATCTTAAATCATGAAACAAATCAAATCCGAACCAGATTTTTTTATTTGCTCGAAAATTTAGAAAAAGGTTTCTAAATGATTAATTATCATTAATGTAGGTCACAGTGATTAATGTATACTGTAGTATTTTCCTATATTCTGTATGCTATAGAAATTCTGATATAGAGTAATTTCATTTGAACGATAAAATTTCATGTGAAATTTGATGAAATTTTTCAATTATGTACTTTTCTATAAGGCGAATAAAGCTATATTTCCCGATCTTCAAAAAATATAAAAAATTTTAGATAAAGTATTTCCGTCATAAAGTGATTAACTTTTCTGTGGTCTAAAATACAAATATATATATATATATATATTTTAATTTCAAACAAAGTACTCAAGTTTTACAGAAAATTATCAAATTTAAAAAATACAAACGAAAAAACTAAAACATTTTAAAAACATATTTTTTTTAATTTTTTTTATTTATTTTATAAGCAAAAAATATACCTTCGATTTCAATAAAATATAATTCTCTCTATTTCATGCAAATTTCTTCTAGTTTTACAGAAAATTGCTAAACCTAAAAATATATATAATTTTTAAATTTTTTTCTTTTTTATTTTATGAACAAAAAATTCGATTTTAATACATTTTTAATAAAATATCAATTGTCAAGTCGTTAAACTATTTTTTATTTTATAAACAAAAATATACCCTTCTATTTTAATACAATTTTAATAAAATATAATTACTTAAAATATATATTTTTTTTCTAATTTCATGGAAATTTCTTCTAGTTTTACAGAAAATTGCTAAATCTTTCAAAATATATATATTTTTATTTTATGAACAAAAAACAATACAATTTAGTAAAATATAATTTAATGAAATATAAATTTTCTATAATTGCATGCACATTTAAACTAGAAATTTAAAAGAAAATTGTCAAATGTTAAAAAATATATTTTTTATTTTATGAACAAAAAATACACCTTCGATTTTAATAAAAAAATTAAATAAAAAATTAAATTGCTAAATCTTTCAAATATATATTTTTTTCATTTTATAAACAAAAAATATATTTTAATACAATTTTAAAAAAATATAATTCAATAAAATATAATTTTCTACTTTCATGCAAATTTCTTCTAGTTTTACAGAAAATTACTAAATTTTAAAAAATACATATTTTTTAATTTTATTTTATGAACAAAAAATACACCTTCGATTTTCATACAATTTTATTAAAATGTAATTTTCTCTAATTGTACAGATTTCTTCTAATTGTACAGAAAATTGTCAAATCTTAAAAATATATTTTTTATTTTCTTTCATTTTAAAACAATTTGAATAATATATATATATATATATAAATATATATATATATATATATATATATATATATATATATATATATATATATATATATATATATATATATATATATATATATATATTCTTATTTCATGTATTTTTCTTCTAGTTTTACAGAAAATTGCTAAATCTTTCAAAATATATATATTTTTTTATTTTATGAACAAAAAACATTCTTTCTATTTTAATACAATTTTAAAAAAAATATAATTCAGCAAAATATAATGTTTCTACTTTCATGCAAATTTCTTCTAGTTTTACAGAAAATTGCTAAATCTTAAAAAAACTATATATTTTTTTTTAATTTTATTTTATGAACAAAAAATACACCTTCGATTTTAATAAAATATAATTTTCTCTCATGGTACAGATTTCCTCTAATTGTACAGAAAATTGTCAAATCAAAAAAAAATAGTTTTTATTTTCTTTAATTTTAAAACCATAAATTTAAAACTATAAAGTATCTATTTTTTCTTATTTCATGCAAATTTTTACTAGTTTTACAGAAAATTGCTAAATCTTTCAAAATATATATTTTTTATATTTTATGAACAAAAAACATTCTTTCTATTTTAATACAATTAAAAAAAAATAATTCAGTAATATATAATGTTTCTACTGTTATGCAAATTTCTTCTAGTTTTACAGAAAATTGCTAAATATTAAAAAAAATATATTTTCTT
>OX377621.1:163741083-163746083 GCA_947397865.1 Polietes domitor
CCCATTCCTTCTAATTTTATTCGCAGCTGGTATGAAAATATTCCACTGTGCGTAGTATTGACATTAAAGAGTATTGGAAAATTCGTATAAAATCTATGTTGGCTCTTTGTGGATCCAAGAATTATAAACATTAACACCTGTATCACACGTCCCTACAAGATATTAATTGGAAATAGTATAAATATTTTGTCATCACATAATCTATAGGTTTTGCGCTTAAATGACTCTATTGTGGAGGGAGAACTCGACGTCTTTTTCCTAATGTTCAAGCAAACAATGTAGAGTAATTTTGATCCGCCATACTTGATGTCTTTTTTTTGCTAAAATATTTTTGTACACAAATTTTAATGCTTTCTTCTCGAAAGTGAATTTAGTTCTGCGGACATTTGCAAACATTATATGATATCCCGTAAAAAATCGTGTATGATGTCTCTTTATGAGGAAAAAGTGACTTCTGTCCCCCCCAAAAAAACCTGAGCTTTATTTGTTGCAAAAAGCATGCATTCCTTTCCACATGTCATCGCTGTAAGTCATTTTTCAAAACCTTGACAGTTGTCAAAACTTTTCACTGGCACTTTTCACCGCAAAACCAAAAAAGGAAAAGAGAAAAAAGACCAAAAATACACGGGAACTGTAATGCTAATAGTACGCCAGCCGGCAATGATACGTTTCGCTGACGCAGTGATGCACATACACTAGTGGACAATAATATAGCAGACAAGGGCAATATTTGGATCGAGGGAAAAATCTAACAGTTGACATTTCTCAAAGACTCTATCGTTTATATATTTTGCTCTTTATTTGACAGACTCTGCACGAGAATCAAATCACGTTCTCGTACACGCTTTGCCAGCCTTAATCAACACTTTCTGTCTGTCTGGCTAAACAAACGATGACTTTACGTTTGCTCTTCCGTGCTGACATGTAGGGAATTTTAAATGTATTTCTCGCATATGATGACACGAATGCCGGCGAAAAATGCAACCGCAACTGGAGAATGACGTTTATGGACCAAAAATGCTTCGAAAAGAGCAAACATTGTTCGACGACTAAAGCAGACTTTCACTGCCACAGAAAGAGCCGAAAATGTTATCTTACTTTGGTAATACAAACAGAAGTGTAATTAACTTTGGCAATATACTACTCGCATGTATGTCCTCTGAAGTCCTTGGACATAACAGTTCATCTAAGTAAACATTTCCGGGGTTTAGCCAAACATAATAGTGTTCCATTAAGGAATAGATGTTGTTAATGTTAGCTTTTCGTGAAATTAATCAGCACACACACAGAGACAAAGTATGTCATATGGGTTTCCCTTTTGTCATTGCATTTTGTTGCTGGAATCACTACTGCCTGAGATTTAGTAAATAGGGATTCTGCCATAGAAGTTGTTTTATTTAAAAGCAATTGTTCTTTTCATTGTGTAAATATTCTGTATACTGTGGGTATTAGGGTGAGTTTTTTTACAATTTTTGAAAAATTACAAAATTCGTAAAAAACTAGCTTGGTTTTTGTCTCTGCATTGAAATGTAAAATTACAAATTTAAAATAAAAATAAAAATAAAAATAAAAATAAAAATAAAAATAAAAATAAAAATAAAAATAAAAATAAAAATAAAAATAAAAATAAAAATAAAAATAAAAATAAAAATAAAAATAAAAATAAAAATAAAAATAAAAATAAAAATAAAAATAAAAATAAAAATAAAAATAAAAATAAAAATAAAAATAAAAATAAAAATAAAAATAAAAATAAAAATAAAAATAAAAATAAAAATAAAAATAAAAATAAAAATAAAAATAAAAATAAAAATAAAAATAAAAATAAAAATAAAAATAAGAATAAAAATAAAAATAAAAATAAAAATAAAAATAAAAATAAAAATAAAAATAAAAATAATAAAAATAAAAATAAAAATAAAAATAAAAATAAAAATAAAAATAAAAATAAAAATAAAAATAAAAATAAAAATAAAAATAAAAATAAAAATAAAAATAAAAATAAAAATAAAAATAAAAATAAAAATAAAAATAAAAATAAAAATAAAAATAAAAATAAAAATAAAAATAAAAATAAAAATAAAAATAAAAATAAAAATAAAAATAAAAATAAAAATAAAAATAAAAATAAAAATAAAAATAAAAATAAAAATAAAAATAAAAATAAAAATAAAAATAAAAATAAAAATAAAAATAAAAATAAAAATAAAAATAAAAATAAAAATAAAAATAAAAATAAAAATAAAAATAAAAATAAAAATAAAAATAAAAATAAAAATAAAAATAAAAATAAAAATAAAAATAAAAATAAAAATAAAAATAAAAATAAAAATAAAAATAAAAATAAAAATAAAAATAAAAATAAAAATAAAAATAAAAATAAAAATAAAAATAAAAATAAAAATAAAAATAAAAATAAAAATAAAAATAAAAATAAAAATAAAAATAAAAATAAAAATAATAAATAATAATAAATAAATAATAATAAATAAATAATAATAAATAAATACTAAATACTAAATACTAAATACTAAATACTAAATACTAAATACTAAATACTAAATACTAAATACTAAATACTAAATACTAAATACTAAATACTAAATACTAAATACTAAATACTAAATACTAAATACTAAATACTAAATACTAAATACTAAATACTAAATACTAAATACTAAATACTAAATACTAAATACTAAATACTAAATACTAAATACTAAATACTAAATACTAAATACTAAATACTAAATACTAAATACTAAATACTAAATACTAAATACTAAATACTAAATACTAAATACTAAATACTAAATACTAAATACTAAATACTAAATACTAAATACTAAATACTAAATACTAAATACTAAATACTAAATACTAAATACTAAATACTAAATACTAAATACTAAATACTAAATACTAAATACTAAATACTAAATACTAAATACTAAATACTAAATACTAAATACTAAATACTAAATACTAAATACTAAATACTAAATACTAAATACTAAATACTAAATACTAAATACTAAATACTAAATACTAAATACTAAATACTAAATACTAAATACTAAATACTAAATACTAAATACTAAATACTAAATACTAAATACTAAATACTAAATACTAAATACTAAATACTAAATACTAAATACTAAATACTAAATACTAAATACTAAATACTAAATACTAAATACTAAATACTAAATACTAAATACTAAATACTAAATACTAAATACTAAATACTAAATACTAAATACTAAATACTAAATACTAAATACTAAATACTAAATACTAAATACTAAATACTAAATACTAAATACTAAATACTAAATACTAAATACTAAATACTAAATACTAAATACTAAATACTAAATACTAAATACTAAATACTAAATACTAAATACTAAATACTAAATACTAAATACTAAATACTAAATACTAAATACTAAATACTAAATACTAAATACTAAATACTAAATACTAAATACTAAATACTAAATACTAAATACTAAATACTAAATACTAAATACTAAATACTAAATACTAAATACTAAATACTAAATACTAAATACTAAATACTAAATACTAAATACTAAATACTAAATACTAAATACTAAATACTAAATACTAAATACTAAATACTAAATACTAAATACTAAATACTAAATACTAAATACTAAATACTAAATACTAAATACTAAATACTAAATACTAAATACTAAATACTAAATACTAAATACTAAATACTAAATACTAAATACTAAATACTAAATACTAAATACTAAATACTAAATACTAAATACTAAATACTAAATACTAAATACTAAATACTAAATACTAAATACTAAATACTAAATACTAAATACTAAATACTAAATACTAAATACTAAATACTAAATACTAAATACTAAATACTAAATACTAAATACTAAATACTAAATACTAAATACTAAATACTAAATACTAAATACTAAATACTAAATACTAAATACTAAATACTAAATACTAAATACTAAATACTAAATACTAAATACTAAATACTAAATACTAAATACTAAATACTAAATACTAAATACTAAATACTAAATACTAAATACTAAATACTAAATACTAAATACTAAATACTAAATACTAAATACTAAATACTAAATACTAAATACTAAATACTAAATACTAAATACTAAATACTAAATACTAAATACTAAATACTAAATACTAAATACTAAATACTAAATACTAAATACTAAATACTAAATACTAAATACTAAATACTAAATACTAAATACTAAATACTAAATACTAAATACTAAATACTAAATACTAAATACTAAATACTAAATACTAAATACTAAATACTAAATACTAAATACTAAATACTAAATACTAAATACTAAATACTAAATACTAAATACTAAATACTAAATACTAAATACTAAATACTAAATACTAAATACTAAATACTAAATACTAAATACTAAATACTAAATACTAAATACTAAATACTAAATACTAAATACTAAATACTAAATACTAAATACTAAATACTAAATACTAAATACTAAATACTAAATACTAAATACTAAATACTAAATACTAAATACTAAATACTAAATACTAAATACTAAATACTAAATACTAAATACTAAATACTAAATACTAAATACTAAATACTAAATACTAAATACTAAATACTAAATACTAAATACTAAATACTAAATACTAAATACTAAATACTAAATACTAAATACTAAATACTAAATACTAAATACTAAATACTAAATACTAAATACTAAATACTAAATACTAAATACTAAATACTAAATACTAAATACTAAATACTAAATACTAAATACTAAATACTAAATACTAAATACTAAATACTAAATACTAAATACTAAATACTAAATACTAAATACTAAATACTAAATACTAAATACTAAATACTAAATACTAAATACTAAATACTAAATACTAAATACTAAATACTAAAT